>VXBI01008664.1:66921-162179 GCA_013397375.1 Toxostoma redivivum
CTCCCTCCTTCCCTCCCTCCCTCCTTCCCTGTTCCCCCATCTTTGAATCCACAAATTTTGCCCCTCTCATTTCCTCACATCTTACCATTCTGCTGCTGAAATACTGGACTGGGTGAAGCACACCATAGGCTCCACAGCTCACCTACACACTGCATGGCTCAGCATCCCTGCAAAGACCTGGAACTGCATTTCCTGAGACAAGTGATGCCTGCTGTTTTGGAAAGCAAGACTTCAGAAATTTCCCAGGTTCATCTGAAAAGGTGACTATGCTGGGAGGAAAGCAAAAAGATGAGGTCCTGCCTTGATTTGAACAGCAGACCTAAGCCCTGGAACAAGGCACCACTGATCTGCAGCTGTCACAGGGGTGATGTTGCCAGAGAGCAGGGAGAAATCATTTTGCTACAGTGAGAAATGCGCATCACTTGCTGTCTGAAGAAAATGCTGAAAGATTTTGACACAGCTACCTAGCTATTTGCATAAGCAGTTCAAGCAGGTGCTGACAGGGTTGAAGCCATGAGCATGTTCATTAAGTCCCTTTAACCAATTCTGCATCTTCTTGGAGGACTTTACAGTTCGGATTTTATTACAGGAAGGATGTCCAACAACCTGTTCCTTGTTTGTACTGAGACTTCCCTATGCATCTTAATCAGGTAAACATCTGTTTCCACAGGCTGTCCTTTCATGTCTGGAAAAAAGCAGCTGGTGAGTTTAAATCAGCCTCACATTGTGTCAGAACAGAGATCACCTCTGCTCTAGCTTTTGAGTTATGCTGATGGACAATAATTTTCCAGGTGTGGGTATTAGAAACATTCAAAGAGCTGAAATTGAATTTCCTACCCAAAGACATAGAAGGCTGGGGGTGGAGAGGAAAGCCCAGAAAACTCATTTCCTTTGACAAGGATAGTGCAGGTTTAGACTGTCATTTCAGATTAGTTACATAACTACCCACACCCTAGAATGGAAACAGTCACAGAATCACAGAATCACAGAATCGCAGAATCAATTAGGTTGGAAAAGACCTTGGCATCATTGAATCCATCCTGTTACCTAACCCTACCTTGTCAGCTGGACCATAGCATTGAGTGCTGCATCCAGTCTTTCCTCAAACACTTCCAGAGGTGGTGACTCCACCACCTCCCTGGGCAGCCCATTCCAATGTCCAATCACCCTTTCTGTGGGGAATTTCTTCCTAATGGCAAACCTAAATGTCTTTTGATTCCAAGTTTATTCAAGCAAGAAATCTCTTGACCCACAGGGTGTTGAAATAATTATTTGTCACCTAAGTTGCCTTACTTTATATTGGAGAGAGATTGGTCTTATATCAAGCAAAATTTCTCCTTACCCTGCTCTGCCCTTGCTTTATTTTTTCATGTTGTTAATTTCTTTAAAGAATTTCATGGTTTAATGGGAAAAGAAAACCAGAGACTGAACATATTTGTGCTTTGAGAAGGAAGAGGATTCTTTAAAATATGTCAGGGAAGAAAGTTGGGTCTCAGCTTGCTGTGCAACTAAACACAAATTGCAAAAGCTTCTACTTCAGCATCACAACAATCTTCTTGACAAAACAAGACGAGCAACTTGGACTTCAGAAAGGACCATTTTTTGTAAAGCAAATGCAAAACACCTTCCTAATCTTCTCATGTTTCCAGGCTGTCTTCCTGCAGAGATGTACAGCCAACACTGCTGTCTCTTTCCACTCCCCCTGCAGAAAGCACCTCAACAGTCTCAAGGCTGTTTCATAAAGCTCACACAGGATTTTAGAGCACAAACCCCAGGGAAAGCTGGTGGTGCCCATTGCTTCCCCAGATGTGGAGTCATGTCCACCTGCTTCTCTGCTTACATCTTGCTTCTGTACACTGTAAGCAACTTTCTGAGGGGGCATCAGGCCAGAGAGATTTGTTACTAGCTGCCCTTCAGGAACTGCAAGCAGTCTGAAAAGCATGGAGATGCTCTTGGTCACAAGCAGCAGTGTTTTACAAGGAGGGATAGAATATAAAGACTGGCACAACAGAAAGTAATCAAGCATGTTATCCTCTTTGAAGCAACTTTTCTTGTGATAAAATAATGCAGCAAGGTTTGATACTCATTTTGATGCACGACCCAACTTGCACTCTCATCTCTGCAGTTTTTGCTTCATTTCTCAGGTTCAGGATGAAAAGTTTTATCTGCTATTGAGGTTTTTGGTTAATATTTCTTATAGAGAGAGTGAGCTTCTCCCTAAAGATGAGGTAGCACATGGCCACCATACCTGTGGTACCAGTGGAACATTAGTGATATGACTTTCTGAAACCACTGGCTTTAGTTTAAAGCACACTGGGCTGGGCAAACCTTCTACTGCCATCAGGCTCATCATGGTCAGATAAAGAAACTTAAAAGCCTTCCTGAGAATTAACATAACTTCAATTTCCCCCAGGCTAAGTTCAGAATCATCCAGGTATTCAAGAATGTTTTGCTCACTGATCCTTTGGACCTAACAACCAAAAATTCATATAGGTTCTTCTCACCCTCCTCCAGGTTAGCTGGATACAAACTACCTCTATCCAGAGATGATTAAATATTTATATGAAATACTGGGCAGTTGTAGTCACATGAGTTCCACTTGGAAATTTTCTGCTTCTCTAGGAGTTTATCAAAAGGCCATGTATGTCTGCTTTATTTCCACGTCTCAGGCAATTGAATAAAAGATATTACCTCTCCCTATAAAGCTTGCCTCATATAATTTGATTTTTATCTCCTTTTTTTCTCCTATCGCTTATGGATTTTTGGGGTTGGATCAGTGAAGGCCCAGTGCTACAGAATAAACATTATTTCTGCTCCTGTGACTCTTGCTTACACTTTTGTACTCCATAGTCAACCTCAGTCCTCTCTGTTCCTGTACCTATCCCACACCTGGTGCATCTGCAGCACTCTGTATGATTTGCTTTAAGGGACTTGAAGATCAGTCAAAATTTGTAAATTTTAAATGTCATTTATTGACAGTCCAACAACATTCACAGAAATGAAGAGGTTTTGGTTTTTTTGGTTTTTTGGGGTTTTTTTAAGTTTATTTTTTTAATCAGAAGTGGAAAAACACCACCAGCAGCACCCCCAAAAACCCAAACAAACAAAAAAAAAAAACAACACCCCACAAGAAATTCAACATATTTCATTAATGAGCTAAAATTTTTTTCAAACGCAACTGAAGAAAAAGCAAGAGATACTGTTTCCTACAGTGGAAGGATTTCTGGCATGGTCTTTCTTCAGACAGAAACTACCTACAAAGAGAAGACTTTTGTTTCATTTTGTCACAGGATTCAATCAATGCTGCTACAAAGCAGACCAGTATGATCATATTGAGATGTCATTTGAGGCTTTTATGTCTCATCAGTGCTTGGTTTTCTTTTATTATGACCTGTCAATTTTCCTCAAGAGATTAAATGATCAGCTCTTCTATTTATAGATTTTCTTAAACTTCTGAAATTAAAAGAGTTATATGAACAGTAAAACAAATATCTTTCCTGTGTTCACAGGATAGGAGGTCAGCAATTTGTTAAAAAAACTAAATTATTCATTTTCTGCAGCCACAGAGAAATTTTTCCATCTCTTCCAGCAGAACGCCCTCCCTGGGAATTGAAAAATGTTGTGCCTGCTTCATGTGACAGCAGTAGCCCTGTATTTGGCAGCAAAGAGGGAAGCATATGGCAGGAGAAGTGACACGGTAACTGAGTGCACCATTCTCCAGTCACTGCTCATAGGCATTTTGAGGAGAAAAGCAGTGCTTAGAGGAGGAATTCAGCAATGGATATCTACTCAGTTGTGCTTTTAAAAGTTTGTGGAAATATCCATTTTTCATAATAGAGAAAAGAGCCAGAGCTGCTCCATAATCCAGCCAGAAGCCAGGATCTCATGTTAATGGAGAAAGCTGGAAGGAAAGAGAGAAAAAGGAAGGGAATTACATGAAAGAAAGATAGAGAAAATGCTTTTAATGTTTCTAACTCAGAGAATGGGTAGCTTGCTAGGGAAGCAGTCCAGGTGCTGAGCAGGGAATTAGAAGCTTTCCCACTCCCTTTCCAGTGCAGATGTACTGTCAGTGTATACTTCAAACTCAGCATCCTTGCACTGCAGATTTTCATCTGGGGTAGCATTCATTTTCTTCTTAGCAGCTGGTACAGGGCTCTGTTTTGGCTTTAGTATGAGAATATTATTGACAACACACTGATGTTTTGGTTGTTGCTAAGTAGTGCTTACTCTAAATCAAGGCCTTTCTAATTTCCCACACTCTCCCAAGGAGGAAGTGCACAAGAAACCGGGAGAGATACGGGTCGGGCAAGGAGTCAAGTTACACCCCTGAAGTTTAGCAAGGCAGACTTCCAGCTTTTCAGGGACATAATCAGTGGGATCCCCAGAGAGACTGCTCTCAGGGACAAGGCAGATTTTTAAGGAAGTCTTCCATAGAATGCAAGAACTGATGATCACCAGGAACAAGAAATCAGGAGAGGAGGACTGGAGACTGGCATGGCTGAGTAGGGAAATGCTGGTTAAACTAAAGGGCAAGAAGCAAGAGGTATTGAAAGCAAGGACAGGTAACCTGGGAAGAGTAGAGATGAAATTCAGCTATGTAGGGATGGGGTGAGTAAGGCCAAGGTGAAGCTGGAACTGAACCTGGAAAGGGACATAAAGAGTAAAAGGACAGGCTTCTACAGGTATGTTATTGTCCTAGGTATCAATGTAAAGATGTGCCCAAAGTATGTATTCTATCACCATCTGTTAAAAACCAGGTGGGACAGTGTTCTTTATACCCATCCTTCCTTCAGGGAGATATCTTCTGTTAATGGGTGATTGAGTCCCACTGAATGACTGATAAAATTACATCATCCCGTTGGGAGATGCTCCAGCCAGGGGGAGGAGCCAAGAAAAACTGAGATTTGGAACACCAAGGCAGCCCTTAACCACTGGTTTCCAGAGGACAAGAGCTACCAGACCTTTCTACAGGATCACTACTTCAACAAGACCACTTCATCTAGACTGCTACCACCCTAACTAGCAGGGTATCAGGTTATATTCAGATTATGTCAGTGGTTTTCTTCTGTATTATTGCATTGAATTTTTTTTTCTCTTTTTTCCTATTAAGTTGTATTTCTGACTTGGAGTCTCTCACTAGTTTTGCTTTCAAACCAGTACAGTTATCCAGAAAAGGAAGGCCAAGGAAAGTCTGGTCTAGTGGGAAGTGTCCCTGACCATGGCAGAGGATTTGGAACTGGATAATCTTTAAGGTCCCTTCCAAAAATCTGATTTTACTGGACTGGCTTCCAAGTGAGAGGTTTGTCTCATGACCTATGCTGAAAAAATAATTCTGAACTGAAAATGACATTTCTCTTCCAGATAAACTGTGACAAAGAGGAAACAGGGATGCCTCAAGTATCATTTCACAAATACATGCAGTTTGTAAGTGAATTTAGCTGAGTTCTTTTAGGGAGTCCTGGTTAAATTTCTTCACTCCTGGTGTCTGATCCCTTTGAAACATCTTTGTCTCCCCCAGGAGTCTCCAGTAGCCCAGCCACCAGCCCAGTGCATGTAAGGCTGTGTCATATCAGGCATGGCAGGCAGTGGTATGTGGCAGCTTCACATTCCTCAGGGCACCTCCAGTGACATGAAGCAGCTGATTTGAGTCCACTGGGTGCTTCACTGTAGATGTGACCAGCGTTGTCAGAAAGATAAACTGCTGCCACCTGACCCCTTCACAGTTTTTACATTTACAGACAGCTGGTGCCTCTTATTTAGATTCTTCATTTGCAACTCAGCTGAACTGAGATCTGACTGTAAAGCCACTGCTAAGACAGGAAAGATTTGATTTTAACCTAAGTCAAATAGGTTTTTCCAATTTTTTTCCTCTGGTGAATTTTCAATACTTTGGCATTCATTTTCTCACTGTGAATTGTGGCCAACATTGTAGGGATCACCATATAGATGAGAGTCTTACCTGCATTTTCTCTTTATATATCAAAACATTTCACCTCAGTTCAGTTCCACATCAAGTTTTTTCTCCTCAGTTGCTGCCATGACATCTGTGATTTGTGGTTTCTTTGCTTTATGCCCCAATTCTTCCCCTCTTCCCACTGTGACACTGCAGATCCCATATGGATGCCACATGGTCACAAAACTCCAACAAACTTGGTGAGCCAGCTAAGGGGTGGCAGTGGTGCATCAAAGGATCTATTTTTTAGCATGGGAGTCCTTCCAAAAGAAAATGTAAGATACTACACTATGACACAAATTAAACTAGAACTCATTAGATTTGCACATTTACAGAAATCAAGATTTAATGTTCTCCCTTGTTAAAATCCAAGCAGTTTACCCTCTTTCTCTAAATGCAGCCTGACAGAATCAAGAAACTTCCCTGCAAAAACATGACTTTTATTTTATCTTGTAATTATTAATATATTTTTATTGTTTTAGTTATAAATCTATTAAAGGATGATTCTTAATGGAGTTTAATGAGTCTATGTCAATGCTAGTTAGCATCTTACATTACTGTGATAGTTTCATCCTTCACTCACTGTCAGCCCCCAAAGCAGAAAACAACATCATCGGCACTTTAATAAAGAAAGAAAAAAAAAGTAGCTTTATTTTCTTTTATTAATTGTGACAAAGAACATAGAAGTCAAGAGCTTTTCCTAACAGAGTATCTTCTGCATCTGCTATGTAGGCAATATCTCTAGCAATCTCTGTCCTTTACTGTAATTCTGCAGTGCTAAAATATTTCTATAGGGTCAGCATATGGTGAGAAATGTAAATGCTAGCAGGGAGCCTGAGAAGAACTCACATTCACACACATCATCTTAAAACAAAATACATTTTCTAATAAAACCTGTGAAGGCAGATCTCATAGTTATGGAAGATAGATGTCAAAAATAAAACAGATAGTTTGGGTTGGCTTAAGGAATCTGTGTGGCACTCTCTCTGTGTAAAGTACAACTCAACAGGAAAAAAAAGGTACACCTAGAAAAATATTATTTTTCTACCAGTGATGTGAAAGCACAGTTTTGCAGTGTGGGTTTAAAAAAAAACCCAAACAATAATTTGGAGCCTATCTAGTAGCTTCAGTCTCAGAGCAAACCCTTCATTGTGAGCACTCCCAGCATAGAGCGGACTCTTGTCAGTTCTGCAAACAGGGAGTTGCTTTCATCTGCCAGAGACCAAAAATACCTCAAGAAAAAGGCCAAAGGTCTCAGCCAGGTGGTGGGCTCATTTGGAGCCTAGGAGAGCTGTCCCCAGAACAGTGGAAGGTAGCTTTACAACCTACTCCTGGAGAGGAAGACAGGTAGCATACATAATGCCATCCAACCCTGGTGTATATCTTGTCTGTGTTCTGTGCATGAAACCCAACAGCAAGGAATGGGAACTAGGATGACTAATCCCTCAGTCTGGCATCTTTTCCCAAGGAATAAACTGCTGTGTCTTTCCCAAAGACCACACCTTTCTTGAATGTACAGGGAAAAAGGACCAAACCTCAACAAGAAATATGAGACTCAGCCATCAGATTAGGGACTGCAAGGGTTTTCTAACACCCTCCATCTTCACCAAAGCTCACAGGAGTTACTCTGATGGTACAGGTCTCCCAAAGCCAGAGTTACTAGCTGTAACAGTGATCATTTCAGAAAGCTTCTTGGAGTGCTTGGCAAAGACTACTGCATTTATTCACACATATCTCCACGTGAGGGATGTGCGTTTTATTGCCTTGGAGACTGATCCTAAAGCATTTCTATGCACTCATTCTCTTTACCAAAATCCTGTGCATGAGCAAACACATTTTGAAACAGAAACTTTGTACAATGAGCACACCAACATCATACTCCTTGATGTCTGCTTCCAGCAATTTCAAAACCAGTATAAAAGGAGATGTGACTGATCTGCCTTGTGTCTCTTTGGGCATAATAGCTTACAGTTTAGGATCTGATCCAACATGCAGGTTCTGAATGAGATTTCCTTCAAGCCTTGGGGCTGACATTTAGTTAGATGAAGAGAAGATCTGTTTGGGGGAAAAACTCATGTAGAAAGGTAATGTGCCATTTCACCAAAAAAAAAAGAAAGTAAAAAATCTAGGCTAGTGACCAAATTCATCATTTACATGTGCCAATAAGGCTGTTTGAGATTTTTCTGCTTCCTCCTAACCTTACCTGTTTTGGTACATTCTCATCTGTTTTTCTCAGGGAAGGTTATTTTATTTTTGTTCAGATTACATGATGAGTTTTTTTTTTTTCTTTTCCTATTCCACACACTAAGGGGAAAAAAATCTATTGACATTTTTATTTAGCATAAGTGTTCCCTATTCTCTTGCTTTTTGAGAGTTAAAACCTGGCATCCATCATGTAAACTGAACTGCTTCCTATGTCTTGCTCATACAGGAAAATTTGACTGTTTTGGTTTCTAGTACTACTTTTAATTATGTTTCAGATATCCCTATCTGTCTACCTGCAACTGACTTTTTTTCTTCATATAGTGGGGACACCCAGCCACTGCTTTTTTCTGAGTCTTTGTGGGAGAAATTTATGTTATCAGAGGCAAAGTCAAGACGTATAAACACCATGGAAAATCTACCAAGTGTATCTAGAAAATTTTCAGATCTGCCCAAGCAGCTCAATAATCATGTACATTTTAAGAGAAACTTTAATCTGGAAGAGTCTCAAAGGCTTAATCTCATTGGACTTTGTCTCTATGTCAAGAGAGTACCTAAGCTGGTTTTCTGGACTCATTCCATATAAAAGTAGATCTTGTCTCCCTCTGTACATGTTAGATGGCGAACATGGTTTCTTCTCTCAAACCCAAGGAAACAGGAATCAGCCTTTTGCGTAAACATTATCTACATGTAGAGCTTTTCCATTCAGAGATGCCTCTCTAGACAGGACACATCTACATGACCAGCTTTTACCTCCTACGTATGCTAAAACTGAGAGGCTTCCTTCCTTTAATGAATTGTATCAAATAGTGTCAGAAGATCACGGTAGTGAGCTAATTCCAACCACCTTTCTTGCTTCAGGAATGGCAAAAGGACTAGTCTAAACACGCCAGTCCTTTGCCTTAAGCAAACATACCTAAGTACCCTGCAGACTTGAAATTAATTCCATATTAATATTGAAATGACAGGGCTTAATGTTTACTTATTTTGATGTGCTTAATTAATATTCTGATCAAAATACAAGCTTAGATCTGCATTTAAGATGCAGACAGGATGCTGCAACTCTAGCTCAACTTATGAACGCTCTCCTATACAGAAGGCAGCTATGAGAGCTTTAATCCTCAGTATTCAAGGCACAGGTTCTGTGTCTCATGCAAAAACCACTTCCACCATCAACACAGCAAGATATTGCAGAAAAGAAGCTCTGGTAAAAATAATAAAGGTAATAAATGCCCAATCAGATTAACTTCTGAATGAAGCAAGGGAAATTATGCTGATAGACTGTAATGTTAAAGAAATCTATACTCTCTAATCTTGACTATCTGCCTAACAGCACTTGAACTTCAGCAAGAAGAGAGAAAGAAAGCTCTAGGTGTGAAAAATATTAAATTAAGGGTGATCAGGAACAAGGTCTGAGATGTGATCCAGCTTGTCCTTCTGGAAACTGGAGGGTGCCATAATTCAGCAAATGCGTTTTAGTGAATATGAGCTTTAAAGAAGACCATTAAATATGGGGATTCTGCTCATAGTAAAAGCAGTGTGGATCACACCAATGTTGGGTTTAGGAGAGAGTTGCCTTGTCTTCAGGTGATTTATTTTTGGGTTGGATCTATTAAGATACAACTAGATTTATTGGCATTTCCTGGTGGTTATGTATTCAGTTCTCAGTGTCAATAATGCAAATAGCAAAGGACAATTTATTTTTAGCTCTTGTTGATTCATCTGAATCCTAAGCTTAATTTCTCAACTCCACCAATTACATTTGCTTTTGTCAGGGACAAAAAGTAGTCCCTATTCTCATTTCTATGCCATTCAAGCTTCTCTGCTTATCTTTTTCTGTTCTGGAAGGTCAATAAATGACCCAAAAAACAAAGTTGCTGATAACTTCAGTGAGTGAAAAGAGAAAGTAAAGGACATCTCACAGATAACAAAAGCATCATAGAATAAACAAATATGCTGGGGAGATGATAATTTTGTGTACCTGTTCACTGCTCAGTTAGTGTTGTCATCCACTACATTTGTTCTGTCACAGCAACCAAGCCTGGAACAGTAGTTCATCAGATACTGTGAAAACGTGGACCAAAAGGCAATTTTTTACCCAGAGATTTGCCAGGCTGCAAAGGTTACAGGATCTTTTCCCCCAGTGAGCTCGATTTCCTACAGATCACTTGCAGAACTAAACCCTGTTGCACAGAGACCTCAGAACAGGCATTGAGCATGGGGTTTTTTGCCAGAGACGCTTGTGCAGCTGTCACTGGAGGTGTCAAAAGGGAAAAATGCTTTCCATAGGACAAGACCATAGCATCTGGAAGTGTTGTATACTTTTGTCTGTTCTGTTTTTGTCTGTTTTGTCTGCCTGTTCCCAATTCTGTCTGAATTGGGAATTCTCCAATCTCATTAGAGGCAGGATGGCTGGATGGATTCTGTGGCAAGGAAGCAGCCTTCTCCCAGTCAACATGATGGGATGTTATAAGGTCACTACCTCTGGTAGGCACCAGGACTGAGGGATTTGCCTTGCCCAGCTGCTGGACACCAGCCTTGTGTGGCTGGAGAGCCAGTGCTTCTTCTGTCCCAGACTGATGGATATGGCTGTTGTTTTCCTGTTTGCAAGTTCAACCAGTAGCAAGGCTGAGCATGTATTCCAGAGATCCACACCGACACAGAGGGAACACTTATGTGGCCTCCCTCAAATATAAAAAGTCCTCAAGTCCATCCCATTATCCCCTTCTTAGTAGTTGCCAAGTGATCAATTTATGACCTGAGAGTTTGGGTCTTTGCCATTGTCCTTGTTATAACTTATCCAACATGTGTGTGCCTCTGGGTGGGGTTTTTTGTCACTTCCCTGTTACTTATTACTCCCTTTGAACAGAAAAGTTTTTTCATGTGATAACCTCAGTGAATTGGAAGCTCTTACATTTTAAACACCTTTACACACATGGTGTATGACTGTGGTCTGAATCCAGTGGGAAGGGTTAAGAGAGGAAAGGCAAGATGATTGCCTGCATCCAGGCACAGGCTGGCATTTATCACTGCTAGGTCTGCTGTCCTACCACATCTCATCACTGAGACATACACTCCAGTAAAATGCTGAAATGCCACTCTTAGGCATCTTGCAGAATCTCTAATATTTGGTTATCAGAACTCTTCTGTGACTTAAGTACAGATGCAGCCAAGGCAACTTTCAGATTGTCATGTATGACAGAGAGCTTTCTCCATAAATTTACAGTATTTGAGGTTTGCAGTGGATGTAGTGGGGGCTACATCCTCGTCAATCCTATTAGGCAAGAGCCAAAAGTCCCTGTGGTTCTAGGGAGATGGGCTGGACATACACCAGCATAGCAAAGAAGTGGGGGGTAGGGAGGTTGACACGACACAGCAGTTTTACTCAATAGTTCTGCATATAAATAATCTTCAGTGCTGAAGTTCATCCTCATTCCCTGTCTTCAAGGGCAGAATCCTTGATTCTTAAAGGATCATCTACTTCTGGTGCTTTTTTCTCTAAGTCGAATCAATTTGAAAAATTGCAGTTTGTTGTGGTACAAACCACAGAATGGGTCAGGTTGGAAGGGACCACGGTGGGTCATCTGCTCCAACGTCCCTGATCAAGCAGGGTCATCCTGGAGCACATGGCACTGGATTATATCCAGACAATCCTTGGATACCTCCAGCTACTAATTCATAAAAACTAAATCTGAAAATTTTCCAGTACCTGGTATAGGTAAGTAGCCCTTGCACATTATTAAGCCCAACTCTGATGGTCTTATAAGCATTAGGGGTGCCATATTTTAGCAATTAACTATGCCATTATTTATATAAGAAGCTATTGATGCAGTGTCACAGCTTGGTAATGGCATTGAAATATACATCTGTATGCAGTACTGGCTATTCACACTTCATATGGACTGTGGTCTAAAAGATACATTTCTTTTTCAAATTTTTGTAGAGTGCCTGGAATGACTTCACAGCACTGTCTGTTACTTACAACTGACTCTCACTTCTCTAACTAAACATTAAAACAAAAATCAATTTTCAACTCATAACCACCAAATCACAGAATGGGTAAGGTTGGAAGGGACCACTGGAGGACATCCAGTCCAGCCTTCCTGTTCAAGCAGGGTCTCCTAGAGCACCTTATTCAGGATTGTGCTCAGACAGCTTTTGAGTATTTCCAGTGAGAGGAAACTCCACAAACTTTCTGAACAACCTGCTTCAGTGCTTGGTCACCTGCATGTTAAAGATGTTCTCCCTCATGTTCAGGTGGAACCTCCTGAGTTCCATTTTCTGCCCTTTGCCCTTCATCCTATTGCTTGGCACTATTGAGCAGAGCCTGGCTCCATCCTCATGACACCTCTCTTCAGATATTTATAGACCTTGATGAGGTCCCCTCTCAGTTGCCTCTTCTGAAGTCTGATCAGGCTCAGTTCCTGCAGTTGTTCCTCATCAGAGATGCTCCAGGCCCCTCATCATCTTTGTTACCCTCTGCTGGACCTGCAGCAGGAGATTCATGGAGGAAGAGCCAAAAAAAACCTGAGGTTTCTCTTGTAATCAGCTGCTGCATCACCCAGTGGGATTCACTAACAGCAGATTGCAAGGAGAAACCTCAATGCAGCTGTCCAAGGGAAAGATCCTGGTGACAGCAATAATTGATAACTGTAACTGATAAACCAAGGGACACAGAGAAAAACTAAATAATTAAATGAATAAAGGAGATATGATCTTCTTTGATTTTTGGAATGGCCTTCAATGAGTGATATAAAATTTCTAGGTGAAATCTTGGTTTTTTGAGTTAGTATCTTTGGCACTCAGAATAGCTCTTCTCTCCTCTGTAATATAGGCAATGATAGCACTTCTCTGCCTGAATTATCTGTTTAGTTTGCAGGGCTTTTCAGAAAGGAATTATCAACCAAAGTAATTCAACACAGCACTTGCCTGGGGCCATCAATGCTTTTGCAGTACATTTAACAGTAATAGATGCAATAAATAATGAGGTCCTAGAGGAAAATTATAGTCCAGCTAAACATCCTTAGTACTCAAGGCATCTCCAAGGGCTTCTTGAGGCCATTTGACTGCAGATGCAGGTGTCTAATCACAGTGTTTCTCCATATGCTGCAGAAGGGTACCAGGTGAATTTAGTGTAGCCCTAGCAACATATCCCCTTGTTTTTCCAAAACCTCACTTTTTTAACACTTAATATTTACCTCCTTTTGTCATCTATTGTGCTGTCTCTTGCCAATGTCATCCAAAAATATTTTCAACACCTCCTGTTGCTCTCCTGACTGATCTGCAGTGTTTGCCCACTCTAAAGGTAAATGTAGATTAAAGGAACAGCTGGAAATCAATCTTTCCCTTCTTTAATATTTCAGGTAGATTCATTATCTTCCAAGCTAGTAATTTGTCACTTTAATAAGTACCTGAAAAGTTAATTCATTTAATAGGAGCAACTTCTTCATTTATTAGCCAAGCAGCAATTGCAATTCAGGTGGCAAGAAGAGATTGATGAAGAGTGAGTAAAGCCTGAATGGTACAGTAAATGTTATTGAACTCATTTCATCTATTAGTTTGAAGATAATTAATCTGACATTCTCAGTATCTGCAGATGGACTGATCAAGCCTTGAGCCCTTTGGCCACCTCAACCTGAGGCTGCCTATATTTTGTCAATGTGGAAGGGCAATGCAAAGTTAGAATAAGAAAAGTTGGTGCAAAAATTAAAACTCATTTAGGATATTCAATTTGTTGGAAAAAACTGATACTTTGTTCCTTTCTGACACTTTTCCTTTTGAAGCTAACAAATACAGTTTTGGTGGAAAGAAGAATGTCCCTGCATTCTTGGTTCTTTATTTAGAAAATGGTCGTAGAAGAAGCCAAATTTGAACTGGGTTTTGTACTCAAAAAACCTACAAAGCTCAAATACATGCTGAATTGCTGTGTGCTTGGATGTGGAGCCAGGAAAGAGAGATGGAAAAGAAACTGTGCACATGCAAAACTGCTGTGAGTTCAAAAAGACCCTTGCAGGGTCTTATTTTCCTGTCATCTTCCCCTCTCCTCTACTGAAGTTTTGGGCTGAGATCTCCCTTTCCCTAAGTCTCCAGTATTTGCAATCCAGAGATGGCTTTTCAGAGCTCCTCTAGACCCTTTCCCAGGGCACACTGGCTGCACAAACACTCCTGGCTCTGTTTGGTGCCCAAAGTGTTCTCTGTTCCCACCCACTGTTCCCATCCTACTCCCAGCTCTTGGTTTAGCCCCTGGAGCTCACCTCCTCACAAACACTGATCAAAACTCAAGGCTTCATAGTCCAGGGGAACCTCTGACTTGCACAAGGGCATTCTTGGTCTCTGTTTTGATTTATGTATTGCCTGTGCTTGGCAATTTTGTGCCTCTGTCTGAAGTGGCAGCACATTTAGTGTCTGGAGGTAACTAACCTCTGTCTTCTTCAGCTTCCTCACCCACCAAATATGCAAGAGCAGCTAAACTTCAGCTTGACCAACATGATGACATTCCTCAGCTTTCAGACTGCAGCCTGCATGCTTGTAAGACAAATACTGCAGTTGTTCCAGCACCTGAACACATATCCTCATACAAATGTGTGTGCACCTGTGCACACACGCATTCACCAACAGAGTGTTTCCAAGGAGAGAGTATATTATGGTCAAGGGAGTTAATTTTTCCTTGTTCTCAAGCTTTACAGCACTTGGTATTGTCAACTCTGTCTTTTTCAGCACTTTGTGCTTGTTTGTTTGTTTGTTTCTACTGAAATGTTTGCATGAGAGTCTCAGGTCTGATTGAAAAAAAAAGGGAAAAATGTATATTGTGTTACTTTGCAGATCTATAAAAATACTGAAATTGTGTCTTAATAAAGAGAAGCCTATCAAAAGACTCATATTTACTTGTGTGTGTTTTTTCAACTTGCTTGTTTTGAAATATGCCACAAGTCTTGCATTTGCAGTGTGTTATGTTTGGGAAAACAAAGATAAGCAGTGCATAATTTATCTCCAGTCTGTCTTGTCATGCTAACATTTGAACAAAGAACTTGTCCTACAGAACCCACTCGGTGTAGGACAAGACAGGCTACCTAACTGTAAGAAATAATTGCAGGAATAATTTTTAAAATAAGTTTTTAGCCAAGAAACACAAAAGCCTCCCCATGGATATAAGTGGATCTTTAACTAGCCCTCGCCTATACAAGAGAAAGCTCTCTCTTGCCATGCCACAAAGAGGAGACACAGGTGTTTCATGTCACTAAGAAAACTATTTTGCCCACACAGTTTCATCACAAGCCTCATCAAACACAAACCTGGAGCTCCCCAGATGTTTTTGAAGTTGTCACCAAATTTATGGAGAAATCCCAGGAGAAGTAATTTTAGGGAACTGCTGTCAGACTAAAAGAGAAAGAAAATTATTAATAGTTAGCTCATTAAACAGAGGGATATGAAGGAGTTAAAATGAGGTCTTTCAGCTTTATCACACATCCCATAACAAAATTTCCTAAAAATTAAATAGAAAAGAGACAAAGCATATCTGGAAATGGGAATTGATGTTTAATCCATTATCACCAAATCATCTTTTAAAATAAAATAAAATTTCTTTCCTGGTGGAAATAGTCCAAAAAGAGAAAGGACAGAAAGTACATTATCAGCCATTCTGTCCCTGATCATTAGCTATAATTACAGGCAAAGGAGAGAGATACACTTGTAATTAATTACTTTGTGGTAAGTAGAGTTTTAATAATTACTTCCTTAAATTGAGTTTTTATAATTGATTTCTCCTATAAGATCAGATATTGTAAGATCTTTAGAACTGCCAGATTTTAAACAACGTCTATTACATTTTTTACTGAGCAAAATCTGATGCATGGAAAATTAACTTGTTTTCTCCTCCAAAGTCCTTGGCTTTCTTTTTTTTGTGTGTTAATGCCTTAGACAGTTGGATCCAGTTGTGCTATATTCTGAAAGAACATTTCTGCATAGATATATCAAATGGACAGCAACAATAACTCATTCCCAAAGGTTATAGGTTTAACAGATTATTCTTCTCATCTGGAAAAGAAGATGTAAGAAAAAGTTCCCTAATCTTTGGTCCTGAATTTTAGGAAATGGATGCCTATGTTATTTGCCTTATCTGTCAAAAAAAGACAACTTTATTTATTTATAATTATTTTAATAATTAAATATTAAATTTAAATGTTTATTTGAAGACAACTATGTTTTTCAGGTTTTTAATTGTCTCTCCCTGGAACTAAAGGCTTTCTTCTGTCCTCAAGAGTCTTTTTTTTTCCATGCAAGAGGATATACACTTCTGGTAAATTGTTGGTTTTCTGCTTGGGGCTCTTGTTAAATTAATGCTTCCATTCAAGAAATAGCAACAAAAGTGTGAATCCACAGACACTTATAGTTATTTGATTTTTATTTGCATTTCTTTCTTCAGATGTGTCATAGGGTGAATTGGTGGGACCTATTATGTGTGTAGACCTTGCTCAGATGTGCTGGGGAATTTCACCTTTTCTGTTGTGCTAACAAGTGTCCAAAAAAGAACATGGAATATTTGATCTGTCTGCATTTAGAGCAGAAAGCACCTTTTTTCCTTTGTCTGAGGTAGATTCTTGCAGAAAAACCCTTGTCTGTGTGCATTAATTTAGGCTGTTAACATAATTAGACAAAATATAATCAGGTCTCCCTAAAAATAGGGACTGTAACACATCATCCTCACTCTTAAAACCCCATACGATTTTTGCTGGAGCCCTCTTTGCTCCATTGATCAGGAATCTGTTTGGCCATCCCTTCCTACAGACACATCTTCATGCAGTAATAACTTTAAACCAAGAAAAAAGCTCCTTTTCTTAATGGCCTAATACGGGAAAAGATGTGAAAGTGATTTGCCTCTCACTGCTGACTATGACTTCAGCTCTTGCCTCCCAGAGTGCAAGCATCTGGCAGAGTTAACCTGTCACAGTACCCCTCAAAAGAAATGAAGGAGTTTTGAATTTACAGACTTGAGGCAGGCCATGACTTCATGCTGTCTAGGGCCTGAACTCATCTGAGCTTTTCTGCTCTCTCTGAAGATGGATGGATTTAATCAGCAGACAGTGATTGTAGCGTGGAATCAATCCTTCTGGACTAAGCAGTGAGATTTTGAGAGTGGCATTTGGCACAGACACGGTGGAGAAAAAAGCATTTCTGAAATACAGAAGTGAATACTGAAATGCCCAGACAAAACAGCAGATCTTCCTAAACCCTGCTCAGACCCACTGAAAGGCAGAGTTTAACTAAATGCCATAGGGCACCCATGTAGATGATAGAAAAATATCCTTGTGTTGCATTATAAAATGGGGCCCCAGGTCCAAGCAGTTATTTGTGGTTTGCCAGTGGTAAACAAGTGAAGGACAGTAATGTTGGACAGGAGGAGACTGGGATGGACACACAATAAAAGAAGAATTCCCTCCAACCCTCCAGGTGTGTATGGCTATGCCATCACAGTTGGTCCTTGGAAATTACACTCTTCACATCCACAGCAGTACCTCTGGATATAATCCTGTAATAGCCCCACCTTGTTCTGTGCATGTATGGGAAATCCCATGTATTTAATGGTTAAAATTTGGTCATCTTATACTGTGTGGATCACTTTACATCATATGCTACTGGAGAAAGAGCTGCAGGTTACAGTGCAAAATAAAGTTTCTTCTATTTTCCATGTGAAGGAGCTCTCAGTACATTAAGTACATTTAATACTATCAAAATTTCTTAATGGTAACAAGCTTTTAATACAGAAAAATTAATGCTAACAAGCTCCCCAAGGTGAAATGTATCATATCTTATGTTCAACTGAAGAGAATTCCTAAATTTCCTCACACTGCTAGAGAGCTTTAATTCCCTATTGATTTCACCTTTAGTTCTGCAAGGCAGTGCTCAAAGCTGGGTAGTTTATTTTACTAAATCTGTCTAAGCATTGAAATAAATTAATGACACTTTTCACGTTTTGTAGAAATCAGGGATGGAAAAGGTTGAAAGGTATAATCCAGATAGCCTGAAATCAGCATTCATAACAAGTGTTTGAAAAACAGGGATGTTGCCTTTTCATCTTCTGCATTTCCATTGTCAGACTAAGTTTCCACTTTCAAACCAGGACATTTTTTCCAACTAGTCTGAAGAATGAAAGATAAAGATCTAACCCGGTCTGTAAAATGTCCTTTGCATTTATTCAGAGAAATTAAGCCCAAAAATCTCTTGGGCAACTTCAGAAACTGAATTTTCCATCCGTTCTTTGGCAAGGACCAAATTTCTGAAGAGGCCTTTTTTATGTGAAAATTTTCCTCCAGTTCCAGCCTAAAGCCACAGAGTATTTAATCCTGTCCTGTGACTGAATTGTTATTTAATGAATGGATCTGATCCTCAACTAGTACAAGCTGAAAGTTTGCTTTGCTCTCTGTCATGGTTTAAGCCCAGGAAGCAACTGAGGACCACACAGCTCTTTGCTCTTTTCTCCTCCACTGGGATAGGGGAGAAAATTAGAAGAGCAACAGTGAGAAACCTTTAGTATTGAGATAAAGACAGTTTAATGGGTACAGAAAATGCCATGCACACAAAGCAAAGCAAGACAAGGAATTCATTTATTGCTTACTATGGGCAGGGAACCCACATGTTTCCAGCACAAATCAACACATAGACCCAAACTAGCTGCTGTGAAGAACATTAACACTGTCCCAGCCAAAACTATCACACCTTTACAGATTCTTTCCTGAAGAAAATTCATGTTACCTTGTCTCCTAGGGCCTCCTAACCACCATGAGCCAAGGGGAGAACTTGAGGCCTGACTCTGGTTTAGTTTATTCTTACACTGAAATAAATTCCTAGTTTTCTATAAGCTACATGACAGCTGGAACCAAACTTCATTTCTGCATCTTTCCTCAGGGAAGCTGAAGGTTCTCTGAAAGAGTCCCTAAAATCAAGATGTCAAATTTACTAGAGATGCCATGAAAGCTGAGGGCATGCTTCAGATCATGTCAGACACATTATTTGATTTAAACAGTTTAAGTGCTCTCTTAAGATCAACACATTCTCAAACCTTGAGCCACATACCAAGGTGGGAAAGTGATAATGAAAAAACAAAGTTACTTTGATAATAATTTGCTCACTAAGTACCAAAGAACACTGTCTAGCACTATGTGATCAAACACCTATTTGTGTATGTACATACATTAATATTTACTTAGCTAGTTTCCATCCTGTTTTACATTTATGGCTTGTTCATGGCAAGAATAATTAATTACAAAAATATGACCATTTTCCTGATAAAATTAAAAATATTTTAACTAATGAGGCTATTGAGGCACTTATATACCTGAATAGGAGCTTTGTGTGATTATTTAGATTCCTAGACTGTTATTAATAATGCAGAATGACTCCAAGTGTCAGTGGTGTTTATACCGAGATAAGATTTGGAACAAAATTTTTTTAAAAATGAAAGAGCACTGAATTTACTGTGCTTGCAAATTTGTTGAGAAAGTTCTTCAGATGAGGTTTTACAGTGACAGAGAGATCCTTTGCTGGATTTCAATGGAAAAAGCAGTATGTATACCTGCTCTTTCAGGAATAATCAAAGACATCTTAATATAGACATCTTAACATTTTATCAACTTTTGCCTCTTTATTTCAGTCTTTCCCAGAACTCTCTGGTTACTAGGAGGCTTCTTCCATTGTATAGTGAGCCCAGCAATCATTTCATCTTGTATAACACTGTGCAGCGTATCTCAATATAGGTAGTTCTATAAATGAATGGATACTATAAAAAATAACAACAGGTTTACAGAAAAATCCAATATAGTTGGAACCTTCTGCATATTTTCCTGCAGAGATGTGTCTTCAGTATCATACAGACAATACACAATTAAAGCTGTATGTGCTTTGTCCCTTTTTCCCTCAGGAAAAAAAAAAACCCTTTGTCTGCAAAGTCATGTACTGTAATCCATAAAATATGTCAGCTGTCTACAGGCAGAATTCATCTGTAATATCCATGCTTTGTACATCAGCAGAGGGGCTTTAGTGTCACTGAATTAGGTAGTGGATAGCAATGATTTAGGGGCGCTCTCAAACCCCCTCCCTGCTACATCCTGCTTGCTATTTTTCTGTAATTATAAACAGATTATAAGAAGCATCTAGTCTTCAGCACACCCTAAAGAAAATTCTGCTCTCAATGATGTTGAGTGGGTTGAGATTTTCACTGGAATTCATGAGCATCACAATGAATTTCTTCTTTAAACCTCAGCCTTGGAGGCTGGGCCAGTCCTAGAGGGATGGAATTCAGGTTGTGTTTGCACCTTTTCTTGGAGGAGCTGTAACACCTGTGTGCTTTCAAGTAGGTCCCTGTAATTAGGCAGAGGCAGAGGGGAAGAATGTGGGAGATAAAGCACCCCTTTCCCCACCAGACTGGAAGTCTACCTGGATTATCCATTTCTTAACTTAGAAATTAGAACATTCTTCCATTCCACAGAGGCCTGCTGGGTGCTAAACCTGTTGTGTCATCCAGCCTATTGTGCTTCAATGTGCCTGTGTCCTGCATTTACTCATCTTTTTTAACAAAAACTTTCTTCATCTTGGAGCCCAGAATTCATGATCAGCTATCTTATTTCCAAGATGTGTGGGCACATGGTAGCTGCTGTTTTGCTTCTGATGGAAGTATCATACCATCTTCCTTATTTTTCCGTAAGTATTCAAACTTCATGCTTCCTACCTTCACTGAATTTGTGTTTTGCCTACCTTTAGCAAACCTCATCCACTTGTTCTTCCTGTCAGGTGGCCTACAGGCAACGCTCACTGTGAAGTCACATTTACACATCTTCTCTTTAATCTGTCACTGCCCACCGCCTCACACCACCTGCTGTGTTCCCCGGCTAGCCCATACGGTGGGCTTAGCGGCAGGTGTGGCCGGTCTTCGGGTTCTTGAAAACCCTGAAGTCCCAGTAAAGGCAATGTGCCCTTGACGATGTGATGACATGACTGCACCAGACGAAGGGATGGGAGAGAGACCTTTGGAGGCTTCCAGGGAAACGGGTTTATTCAGGGAATGATACAGGGAAGGTGTGGAACTCAGGGAGGGAAGCGACCAAAGGCGAACATAACGGCTGTGCAACAACTTAAATAGGGGCCCTCCCACCAGGGGAGGGTACAAGCGTGAACCAGTAGGGGAAAACCAGGGGAGGTACACAAGGCGGGGATACACTTTCAAGGGACCAATGGAATACATTGTGGGAGGGGTACAATTCAAACGAACCAACCAGAACCGGGGAAACACAGAACTTTCTAGAAGAGGGGATGTGACCATGGGTGACAGACAACTTGGAGGGGATGGGGCTTAGGGGATTGACATGGAAGGTTCGGGAAGGATGGGAGGGGCTTAGGGTGGTAACCAAGTTCTGTGGCGGGAAAACAGGGAACCTGGAGTGGACCAACTTAAAGGGTACATAGGGGGATAACGGGAGAAACCATTTTACAATAAACTTAATATAAATACAACTTAGGAAAACAACATAACGAACCACAACATTAATCCTATCCCATGTGTTCTCTGATGGCTCCTCATCCAGCCCCAGGCAGAGCTGCACGTTCTCCAGCTGATATCTCACCTCTCCCACCGAGCCCACATGATGCATCTCACATCTCACACCCCATCTCATGTATCACCACTCACACCCAGCTCTTCTTTCACTCTCCATGTCCCCCATCAAGCTCCCACCCTGTGGGACAGTGGGTGGCCAAGTTCTTCCACATGACAGCAGGGTCACCAGTGTACCCACAGTACTGAGCAGCTTTAAGGCATGTGATGTCATGGCCCCACTCACAATCACAATAAATTTAACACAGCCTAAAGCAGGATTATTTCATTGACTTTCATGGGACCAAATCTTGGAGCAACTTCAGATTACAGCATCAAGAATGTCATCTTTCAGGTCAATTTTTTAAAAATAACTGTAAGCAGAATCAGTCAGATATTGTTCATGCTGAGCACTCTGTAATAACACACTACAAATCTGTTCATTACTGAAACATCCCTGCCTGGAAAGGGACACAGATGGCCCTCCCTGAGAAGCAAGATTGGCTACTGCTTTCAGCATCTCACAAAGCATGTCAGGATTTGAACAAAGAGCAATTATTTTGGGCTCTGTTTGCTATCCCTACCGTTTTCTAGGAGCAATGCTAATCCCTGACTGATATCTACATTCCATTACTACCTTACTTGAGCAGCTAGCTTGAGATGTTAATCAATGGTTTGAGTAATTTTGGTTATCCAAAGAGAAAACAATATTGGTATAATTTCACCCTCTGTGAGACAAAATTGCCCAGAACATACAGAATCATAATTTTCTGAGAGCATGGAAACATCCTTCAAACCCTTCAAACCACTGTCCCACCAGGCAATGTTAAAGTTTTCCATGAAATACTGCTGCAGAAGTTGTCTTTATTCACTGCTCTGTATCAACAAAATAAACTCCAAATCTAGCTTTCCCTGAAACACAAGTAAGCCCAAAGAAAGCATAACGAGAAATGAAAATCCACTACAACAAATTAAACAACATTAATTGCCACTGGTTGTTTCATCCACAGGGAAAAAATATAATGCCATGTTTCTTTCAGGAAGGATCATTAACAGGACTGATGGAGATGGAGTGAAGGAAGGATCGTCATGTATGGCATTTGAGAATTTACCTTCCCCCTTTGTAAATACAGATTTGATAGAAGTACTTATAGAGAATGGGACTTATATATAGCAACAATTACATCCTGATGTACCCTTTTAGAAGAACATGCATTGATCAGGTGCTAGGTGCTGTTTGATGGATTTGCTTATGGGTCTGAGTTTTTGAAATATATTCTTGTGAGATGATTCTTCTTTGGAGTGCTCTTTGGAGAGAGCAGTCAGCAGTGTGTGCACTGACAGTCCTGAAACTGAAAGTCCATGGGCAACCTCACCTGTTCACCTGCACCATGAGTTCTGCACTGACACACTGGCTTCATGTTGGACCTGTCTCATCACCACAGACTTATTTCATAGTTTGGATTCTGTTTCCTTTCCACACGCTTAAAAAAAAATTCATTAAATAAATAAATAAATAAACAAAGAAAAGAAAAACACACAACCAAAAAAAAAACACTTTTATGAAAAAAACATAGAAACTGAGCAGGCTCAGGTTTACAATGCCATGATTAAAAGTTGCTATGCAAAATTCAGACAGCTACAACTCATATATCAACTCATATATTCCCCTATGTATTTTTGCAGAGAAGGGAGTGCCATGTGTATTTTTAGGGTAAGTTGTATCTAATCATCTCTTTTGGGTAGTTTCCCTTTAGTAAACAGAATGTAATATGATGTACCCATCTACTGGTTTTTAGAACAGCTATGAATATCTGTCAGATTAAAGACAGCAAACTCAAACATTTCATATAAAGTCTAAACAACATTAAGACACCAGAATCAGAAAGCTATCTCCAACATCTTTTCATTGTTCTTTTGACAAACAAAATGCATATAATAACACGAGAAAGCAACCCTTTGAAATAGCTTTAAAATGTAAACCCTGTTAATAAAGTTGGTTTGTTGGGCAGCACACCACAATGAAAACCACTGTCACTATGTGCTGTCTGCTGGGCCATTTGTCTCAGGCTTTGTTTTTATTCTCTGCAATGACAGAGTAGCCTGCTGTGGGAAGAACATAGCCAAAAGCACTGTTCCCACATAGGATTTGCTAGTGAGGATGCACTGTGAGTGGGAAGCTCACAAGAGTCTGGCTGCGATCTGTGAGAGGATCTACCTCAGGTATCTAATTCTCAGCAGCCTCTGCTGGATTCTGGGCTGATTTAGCCTTTATCTTCAGCTGGTGAATGTGGGTGCTCAGCTGTGTGTCAGAATAAGGCCCTCCAGCTTGGTTCAATTCTTAAAATCATAATTCAATGCATGTAATTCCACTCTCCCTACATAATGACTAAGGCAACTGTAATAATGGCAGATAAAGATTCCCATTTCATGTTTTCTTCCTTAAATACCTTGCAGTGATCAACATGGAAAGACCTGTTGGTAGGGTCCCTACCATTTAATATCAATTTAAAAGCACTTTACTCCATAAAGACAGATTAAATTAATCCCACAGCTGAGAATGCAAATCCATTTGAGCAAGCTTGCACTTGGAATTTATCCCCCTATATACAAGAGAACATTGGTTCAGTTAGACAAAAGTTACAGGCAGGTAATATAGAAAGGATGTTGTTATGCATTCTTCATAATCTTCAGACCTTTCATCTCCTTGCATGTGACCGTGCCTTTTGTTCCTTTGGCAAGAGATATTCTTTCTCTGTACCTGTTATATGAATTAATGGGTTTCACTTGATATATGTGACTTCACCTCTTTTGAAACTCAGCTCTGGATAGTGTAAGGCTGAGCAAATTGTGGTCTAATATAGCCTGTAATGATGATAAATTATATTTACTGGCCATTCACAATTCTTTGTTAAGCCTTACTAAATTCCTGCACCCTCTCTCCCATCCTGCCCCCAAATCACTAGCTAAGTCTTTTTGGATTTTAATTATCAGAACATTGGTGCTGGATTGTTTCCACTGCATAAAATTTTATTAGGGATACCTACTTTTTGGACTAAAAGGAGGATTTTCTTCTCTTAAATTCATACCTGGCTGTGCTTGGGTCTCAGTAGGGTTCATTGGGTGATGCACTGTTCAAGGGGAAGGAACAGGACATGCTTTTTTCTGTGCACATCTCCACTAATCTGGGAAGAGATTTAACTAAAACAACTACCCAGCATCACCCTGGCTATTGCATGGCCAGCTCCTTCCATTGAAATTACACAGGTGGATGAAACATAGGAGCCCAAAGCTTTCACCTCTTCCCTGGTCCCATGCAGGTTCTCTGCCTCTACGCAAATGAAAAGATTCCAGGTAAGATGTAAACCAAAGTTTTGTTCTCTCTTTTGTCATTAGACAGTGCACTGTGACCAGGAGGTATTTCAAGGTACTGCAACTTCCATGGAAACAGCATCTCAATAAACGTTTTTAGCTCTTAATTACAGTAGCAGAAAAGAAGATGGAAAAAAGTAAAAAGGTGAAAATATCCATAATGAGAAAAGTAGTCACAAGGATTTTGACTTTTCGTCATTTTCTTTTTCCTTTTTCTTTATGTGTGGAGAGATTTTTTACAGTTCACTCCCATCACACTCTCATTAATTCTCTTCACTGGCATCCTTTAAGGCAGTATCAAAGATCACTCCTGTTCTCTTTTAAATGGAAAGCAAACAAGGGGTGATCTGGAACATCACACAAGTGACAGTTGTCTACAGCTAGTGGCACCACGAATTTGCAAAGAATCTTTGGATATCCTGAGTCAGAATGGACCTGCAAGGATTGTCAAGGCCATCTCCTGACTCTGCACATGACAACCCCAAAAATCACACCTTGTGTCTGAGGGTATTTGGAAATTCTGGAAATATTATTATGTTTTGGGAGTTCAATGATAATACACAATTAAAAGGGGAAGTATCTATTATTTGCTTCATTATTTTCAAGATGTAATGAAAATGTTTGGAAAGCATTCACATAATTTAAAAGTATGCAGCAATCTAAATGGCTTGGTCTCTGATAGCATGTAATTTTCACTGAAAATTGTAACATTAGCATTGCTTTGTGGTAGTCTCCAAATTAATAGAAAACAAGCAAGAATATTTGTTTCTACTTTTATTCCTGGTCCACATTTTTAATTTTGCAGCTTTGTTGATCAATTACTAGAGAGAAACCAACAATGAACCTTAAAGACTATGCATATATATGTAAAAGGTTTGAAAGACTTGTATCTGCTCTCAAAAGTGGTTCAGAATTAAAGGTCTTTTATTTTGTCATTCTTGCATACCCACAGATGCTCAGCATCTTTACCACAATTAGCTCTTAAAATGTCTTCCAGATATTAGAAATTATTTTACAACCATAGCAAAATACTCATTTTCAGCTTTAAATTTAATTAGACATGAGCTTCAGAGGAAGTGACACGTTGTTCCTTTAGTCAGGCTTTGGACTAGAAGCTTGTGTTGCCCATCCTCAAGCTCTTTCCAGAAGCTCTCACAGCTCCAGCTCTTCCTGGTCCCAATACACAAAGTGTGAACCCTTTCTAAATTCTTGGCTTTTGCTTCCACCACAGGCACTACTCACTGCTTCAGCTCTTGCACAGATATTTGATTACCTTAGCTGACTCCCTACAGGCACAATTTGTGCAAGAAAGCTAAATATAAGCCCCCTGGAGAATGTGAAGTTAGCCAATATTCAGAAAAGGAATTTGGGATCATATCACAAAATATATCATGGACCAAACAGTTTTCTGGAATTGTATTAGGGAAAAAAGGCACATTTGTATTAAAAAAAAAAACCAAACACGGAGCGAAACCAATATTCAGAGAAAACAGCCACAGCTCTTTGCCTCTGGTGTTCCTCATCCATTTAATGTGTCCAACTAATGTTTATGACTTTGGACTAAAGAGCAGTTAAATGCAATTTATTTGTTGCTCCAAGGACATTTAAAGCATGATGAGGCTCAGTTTGTCTGGTCTCTGGCAACAATTCTTCACTCACACTGACACCATTAGCTTATTATGGGCCAAGAAGATATTTACTGCTTGCTCCATATTTCCAGTTAAGATGCATTTATGACCATTGTATTACAGTTTTCTGGGACTGATATTCATAACTGAGATAATTTCCAGAATGTGCTCTAAACACGTTACAACACTGACTTGAAGAGCTGGCATGGTGCATGTGCTGTGCCTAATTTTTTTCTGTCACATGTAAATAACAGTCACATTCCTGAAATCAATTTGAATCCAAACATGCACGGTGCCTTTTACATTCTGTGCAATTTCTCACTCCCCTTTATCCTCCATTGTAGGTCTGACAGTGGAAAATATGAATAACACCTTTGTTTATTGGCTGATAGAGGATGGAGGCACATCTCCCAGCACATCTCCCAGCAGAAGATTTATGATCCATGAGCCCATTACATTTGGATTGCAGCTAGCAGATTAGTTGGAGATTTGTCTCATTCAGAAAGCATCGACAATGGTGATTCATCACAATAATTTCACTGAAGGATCTCAGCAATGTTTTGAGCCACAAGCAGGTGCTCAATTGCCATTCATTAAGAAAGTCGTATGAATGGAGACATTTCAATCAAAATGTAAGCATTCTTATTTATTTTGGATGAGAGAAAAATGTGCATGTGAGAGACATTTCTTTGTTTACTTGTAGAGTTAGAACTTTGCTGGGAAAGAAACCTTTAAGGCTGTTAAAATCAATTAATTTGTCAGATACTAGACCTTCACATTTCTGTGTTGTTTCTTATAATGAAAAATGAATTAATCTTCTACATTCTCATTAAAACCCCAAGAAGACTTGAATATGACCTTTAATATAAGGGAATGTCTGAATTCAGTAGGCTTTGTCTCAAACTGTCAAAAGAAGTGCCTACACTTGAGTTAGTAACTATATTTAATCTGCTCAATATGTGACCTGAGATGCAGAACTTGTAGAATTTCAGCCCAAAATTATGGAGTTCCTTCTTCTTTCCCCAGCTTTAAAAGGAATATGTATACATATGGAATATCCCTGTGGTCCACTGAAGTCAGGTGTCCTGGCTGTGTCCCCTCCCAATTCTCATCCACCTCAGCCTACTCACTGGTGGGATGGTGTGAGAGGCAGAAAAGACCTTGATGCTGTGCAAACGCTGCTCAGAAATAATGAAAACATCACTGTGCTATCAACACTGTTTCCAGCACAAATCCAAAGCAGCCCCACAGTAGTTACTGTAAAGAAAACCAACAGCCAAAATCAGCACAACCAGCAGACCCAGCAGTGATGACATTGGATCTGTTCTTATGTTTGTGCACAGAGCTTGGCACCATGATAATTCAGGGACATGATATAGTTCTTGAACTGTCTGGAATGTGCATTCTGAGGAAAGGATTATTCAATTTAGTTCTATGGGTCTTCATACCTAATCTACCTTTTAATATGTTATGCATTTTCTTCATGAGAGTCACCATAGGTATTCCCTGTAACACTGGTTATTTCACAGAGGGCTCCTTCTTTGGAAATTTAGTCAACTTTCCTTGGAAATTAGATATCTGACAATTGCACCACTCATTTATCAGCACGACAATTGCTTTGAAAACTACTTTATGTAGTTTACTCCCAAAGTTTGTTCCACAGACTTGATTCCTCACTTTTTTTTCTCAGATTGTTCACCTGTGCAGTTAATTACCCTCTCCTGGGAATAGACCTTGCATTACCTTTAATGCCTAGCATCTTATTTTTGGTCCTCTGAGCAGCTCTTGGACACAGCTCTCCTGAGCATCCTCAGGACCCAGGATTGTGTGCCTGCTCCTAGTGACCAAAGTGATCCACCACAGACCCCTCCATGGCTCACAGGTCTCCAGAGGTGTGTGAATATGTAGGCTCTTCTGCTTTGGGTGTATTTGAATGTAGGATGCTTTTGTAGCTGAGTTTTAAGGGGTTTTCACAACAAAAGACAATATATGCCTTCATTTAAGTGAATCACCTTAAAGTATATTTTGCTCACCACAGATGAGCTCAGTGTCAAACTCAGCAGAGTTACAAAGCCAGAAGAAGCCAGGAAGGAAGAGAAAACATGTAGCCCTTTATTTGTTCTTCCTATTACACTCAAGGCTTTATCTCTTACAGCTTGGCCAATCAATACTTATGGACTTTGGGGTAACAAGACATCTGCTGAACATCTCAAGTCATAGGATGAGCAGAACCACCTGAGGAAGGAACAGCATGACCACCCAGCTCCTAAATGTAAATGAAATTATTAAAGGGACCTAAGAGAGATCCCAGAGCTGTCACATATGTTGTAAGGCTTCAGATATATTGTATAATTTCTTCTCTGGCTTAAAGGGTGGAACAGATGGCTTGTTGGCAGCCTAATAACAGCTCTCCACACTTCCAGCAGCTCTGTCCAGAAAGAGCTGCATAATACCCTCTCTGACTCTGAAGAGAGCATTTGAAAGTGTGTGCATGTGTCTGACTCGTATTCCTATGGTTGCTCTGCTTGTTTGCCATGCATTGTGCTGTAATTATTAGCACAGCAGAACAGAGCTCTAAAGAGTTTTATAAATCTTGCTGAAGTGAGTAATTTCCCTTGTGTAAATGTCACCTTTTGGAAAGAAAGCTGCAAAGTTTTCTGGCAGTACATCTTTTACAGTATTAAGACAATACATTATTTGTCATAAAACAAGCACTCTTCCATGTAATGAAAGTCAATAGTGATTTTATTGGCCGTAGGGAATAACAAAGTCAACTGGAACTGAGAACCTTCCAAATGTCATGGTAGGTTGTTTATCTTCAGGCAGAAGATTATTTTAATCATGAGAACTAATGGGAGGACACACAACTTCATAGTAGCAGCAGAGCACACAGAGGTTTCACCACACTCTCAATTTGCTGCTTTCAACAACATGCCAGATATGATGAGTGGATCTGCAAAGGCTGAGAGCTCAAGTTGGTTTCCAAAAACAGCTCAAAAGCTTTGATATTTTACATGAAAAGTGCTTTTTTTCATTCATGTCTCTTGGGTATATTTAACAGCACAGTTTTGGGTGCAAAGACCAAGGATAGTGTCTGGAGCTATTAGAAATCCCTGTGACTCAGTGGAGAAATTTGTATGTGGCCACAAAAGGAAGGCTGCTTTGGACAACCATTCCTCATAGCACAAAGTTTTGTGGGCACATACATATGGGCAGGAAAAGAGATATTTCACAAATGTGCAGCTACCAATCCAGATTTTTCTCAGAGGTGTGTTCTTTACAATAAACTCATGTATCCACTGGAATTAAGCCAGGAATCCCTGAGCAAAGCTGGGCCCTGGCACTGGGAGCACAGACAGTTTTGATGGAACACTTGTCACAGCACACTGAGTCCGGTGACCTCCCAAAAGCCACTGCCTTCAGCTGGCTTAGAGATGCTTAACTGCTGGCAGGGCAGGTCCCTTGTCATTAGACTGTCACACTCACCACTGCCAAGGCCAGCAAAACTAACAACTCCTGGTCAGCACCAGGGCAATTTGCAGGACCTCGCAGTTCATGGCACAATACATTTTTTTGCAGATACTTCTCCCTGTCCAGAAGCAAAAGATGTGTCTAAATGGAAGTCAGAAATATGACAGAAGGAAATGCAGATTTCTCTCAAACAAAGGAGAAATTTAGATTAACAAAGTTGCGAGGAATAGGTTGCCTTGGCTAGTTTAATCCCTCAAAGGGATCAGCAAGACAGTTAAAAAGGGACACAAGGAGGGAAAATGTGTGACTGTGCACAAGGTAAGCTCTCCAGCAGGAGACAATAGGCAAGACAAGAAAATGGATCAAGATTCAGCAGGGACAGAGAGAAAAAATGGAAATCGTAAATTAGTATTTTATACCTATGCAGATGTCTAAATTAGGATGAAAATACAAGCACTTTTTTTTTGTATTCATAATCCTATACAGGCACCTTTTAAGACACTAGGCAAAAAACAGAGACTGAAATGTTCTCTGAAATGCTTTGAATATAAGCATAAGATAAAGACCCTGTTGATGGAGATGGTAACACCTCTCTGGGCCACATTCCACATCTGTGCCACTCTCTTGCAGGAGGGATTTCTTCCTAGCTCATCAGAGTTTCCTGTCTTGCAGAGGTTCCTGTTGGCTTCCCCATGAGGGGCATTGCTCTGGCTTTGCCATGTCCTTTTTGAAGTGGCAGATGCAGCCAGCTTTCCTTCCCATCAGCATTCTCTTTGCCAGATTGAATAAACCCTTCTGGTTTCCTTGTCCAAGACATGACCCAGATTGGACTATAGAGCTGGCTTTTACCAATGTGAGTGTACACTGCTGGCTCATGTTCCACTTGATTTTCACTGGAACCCCAAGTCTCTGCAGAGCTGCTTCCCAGCTAGTTCCCATCCTATCCTGGTTCTTTTCCAGATAGAGATTCTGCATTTTTCTCTGCTAGATTTCAATGAAGTTGATGCTGTCAACTCACATGCCTGGAATCCAAACAGCTGTGAAGTGAGGGTGTGTCTGGTCTAAATTCCCCATCACATTTACACTGATTCCAGTCAAAACTCCTACCAAGATGAATCCTATCCATCAGAAGAGGAGGTTTCAGCTGTTAATATTCTCCTAATGTAGGATCACATAAGTTTGTGCCATTGTGTTTTCAAAAGGCTGCAGAACAACAGGCTGGAGCCAGAAAATTGCTGATTGAGGTATGAGCCATAAAAATTGCAGTTATAAGCCAGGAAAACTAGTGGTGTAACATGAAGAAAAAGTAAAGCAACAGCTCTGCCCAGCCTTTAATAATAACAATGCAAAAGCTTCGCAGAGTAGTTTGAGACACAGGGCTGAGAATTCTCTTCCAGGAGCCAGTGCCTGCCAGGAAATAACTCTCTCAAATGCAGCAAGAGAGCAGGAAATCCACTTCAGTGCTGAGGGTTCCCAGCAGGCCTGACAAAAGGCAAGAGGTGATTGTACCCATGCCCCATTCAGTCCATGCACTCTTTTGTGTCTATGTCCTTTCCCACTCCATTGTTCTCAACCTGCTTTATACATCAGATGTCCTTGTCTGGATAAATCCATAAGCCTTTCCTTTGTACACTGTAATTGAGACTCTGAAATGTAGTCCTTCAAACATTCGGCATTTGAATTTTTCTTTACCTTTTTTTTTTATTTTTTTTTTTTGAGCTAGGAAAAATGTACACTTTTTAATAGGCCATCAAATTTCTTTACAACTCAATTCGTTTGGCAGTCTTGTCATTTTTCTCTGCATATTTCAATAGGAAAAGATATTATTTCAGAATCAACTGGCATATTTTATTTTCAAATATAAAAATATGCCTTGTGGAATTGAATATTATTATAAATGGAGCGCCTGAATCTTTTGCTATGATGACACCTCTCCCTTGACCCCCCCTTTCTGCCTCCTCCAGATCACTCCCTTTTTCTCCTGATCCAGTTTATTAAAATTCATTTTTCAGTTGGGAATTCCAGCATTTCACAACAAGACTTTTTATCTTTCTCTTTATTGTCATTTCCTTTGAAACCTCCTCCTCCTGTGATTTTACCAGTCTCCTGCTCAGCCACCTTCTCTCTGCTTGTCTCAGATTTCCTTGTTTTCTTTATTCACATTCAAATGTTCACAGTTTCTGATTGCCTTAATTAAATACCCTGCTTGAGCAGGGTATTTAAGCAGAGTCCAGATGCTTCTTGCTTTTTAAAGAAAATTTGCAACAGAGCTGGTGGAACCTGTTTACAAATTAACTCCTGTTCTTGCTTTTACAACAATTATGTCTTGTTTACTTGCTTTAAAACATCCATAATGCACTGCCCTGGAAAGAACAATATGATCAAATGAGAACAGCTTGGGTTTACAGAGTCTTTTCCTACACAGTATCGTGTCATGAGCTGTCTGATAGCAGAAAATCAAGGAAGAGTTTCAAGAAGTCAAATTTTGAAACTTTTAGTTGCATTCCTCACATAAATCTAGACAGTCAGTTTCTCTGATGGTTTATTGCTGAAGGATATATATTATTTTAGTCAGTTTCTGGCTTTAAACAAAGATGTCCAGGAATTCAGTAGATCTGCTGCTTTTGTCTCCATCTGTTGAGCAATCTGTCCTCTGCCTATTGAAAACAAACCAAGAAATTGTGTGACAAGACAGGGAAAATTGCACTTAAAAAATAAATAAATAGGAAGTATTTTTGTTTCCCCTCTGAAAGGTTTCATTTAGAAATTTGGCTGAATTGGTATTTATTATTAAAGAATTAATCATACTTAGAAACAGATTTTTGATCAAGAAGAACATTCTGCATCAGCATGTATTTTATGACATCTAGTTGAAAAGAAATGTGTTTGCAAGGAAATACCTGACTTTTCAATCTGATTACTGATCCAACTATTTTCACTGCTCTGCGGAATGGTGAACACTTACAACATTTGCTATTTTTCAGCAGGAAGAGGAAACTCTACCAGTGTTATTTCAAATGGTTGTCTTGATCTCACATTTTGTAAAGTTATGGGAATTTTCACATCCAATTGTCTCCTTCTCAAAATCACACATATATGTCTTTGCATCTGTTTCAACTCATTTAACTGAGATCAGCTTTCTAATCTAAGATAACAAATTCAGGCCAGGAAAGCTAATGATTCAAACTGCTGACAAATTCCATAGATTTTGGCCATAGATCCCTTTGCTCAGAGAGAGCTAAACCCATCCACCCCTATACAGAAAGAAATGAGGGTGTGTGAAAAGGCCCAGATTGTTATATTCTAACTTTTATATAAAACTTTACTAAAATCAGTTCCCAATGCTATGCACACTTCTGAATTAGCTCCCAACTAGTAATATCCAAATTCTGGTATTTTAAATAATGAATATATACTTACTTACCAAGAATTACAATAGCTTTCCTTAGAAATTTAAAATAAATCTATATTTTAAGCTTTCATCTGAAAGTGTTCTTGAAAATTCTTTAATTGCAGCCCCGTTCTTGACTTGCCACAATTCTGCAAGAGAGCTTACTTTAATGTTCGTAATATTATCTATGAATTTAGCTCAAAATTCCCCTTTGACTTGTTGCTTTGGGCAGATACTAGGCAGCTCAGATGGAGAACATCCTCATTGCTGTTGGCAATGTGCTCAGATTTGACAGACAATGCCTCCTTTTTTACCGCAGAGAAGGATTTTATGTCTTTAAATTTTGGATACTGGCAAAAGCTGGATGACAAATGATGTAGCTAGCTCTTCCAGTGGCCAGAGGTCAGCTTAAAATGGACTTCTGAGGGACTTGAGACACTGATCTGATGTATCTGAAAAAAAAACACAGAGCAAACCAGAAGGTAGAAAGTACTGCTGAGACAGGGTGGCCTGTGCAGCAACATGTCCCTTCACAGGATTCTCTGTCCTCCCAATGCAGGACCAGTAAAAACCAAAAAGATAATTCCTAAAGAGAATTATTTCCAGTGCCAGAACAGTCCAAGCATGGACATGAGTGACTCTAGTCGTGCATACCTTTGTTACTGATTGGTGTAAAATTCTCTCTCTTGACACTGAGGTATACTCAGTAAAATAAAAGATCCCATTCCCTTGAATGGGAAAATGAATTTTCAGAAAATGCTGATGGATCATCTATTGCTAAGTCATCTTTTTTTTTCCCCAAGCGTTTCAGTTTTGAAAATGTTACAGTTCTTGAACTAACTGTTGTACAATACTTAAAAATTTCACTTCACGGGTCTTTCATTTTGTCTGATTAATGATTGATTTTATGACACACTTGCACTTCATAAACATTACAGTCTTTCAAAGTTTACTTGTCTGCATTACTGGTGTGCCTGAAAGGGAGTTTTATTTGTCTTCACTGGGAATGGGGTGGAAAGTTTAAATTTGCAGCTTTATATATGTCACATTTAATGATACCAATCAACTGTGAGCCATCTCTGAAATTCCTTTCTGACACCATGAGACTGCAGCATTTAAAATGCCAATAAATTTGTTATGATATAATCATCATGATTGGGTAATTAACCAGCACTGGGTAGAGATTTGAGCTGAAGCATTAACCACAAAGCAACTTGAGGTGCCAAAAATATTTGGTAAGCGAACCTAGGATGACAATCTTACCAGCTTTTAATATCTCACTATGTGAACTCAGGGAATAATGCAGATAAGAACTGCAAGGAGATTTTTTTTTAAAGAATACTTATTCGTGTCATTATGCATAGAAAATGCATAGAAAATTTTAAAGATTAAGTATAAATGGTGATTTGCTTGACCATTTTAAAAAAAGAAAACAAGAAGGTTAACTAGAAACCAGAGGAGAATTCTTGCTAAGACAAAAAGAAGCTGAGAGAGTGAGATGGCTGAATTGTGGCTGAGACAATTGATAAGTAGCAGAGTTTGCCAGATCCATGCACTTCACAATTACAATGGAGACATTGAGCAAATCCCTTCATTTATTGCTGTGCCTCTGTCCCCTGCCTGAGAAGAAGAGGCGACTCCTCATGGTATCAGAGGGTCTCCAATACTCAATAGTACCCTTGCTTAGAAAATGCTCAGAAGTCTCTGGTAAGTCTGAAAGCAGAGAGGTTCGATTAAATAAGTCCTGTGAACAGAAAAAAATATATCATAATCCCCTTGGTAATCATAAATCTTGGACGCAGGACAACAAATTAAACTCTGATTGTCCAGGACATCTCGTGCCCCTCCATGCCTGACTAAAATGTGTTAGGCATTTGCAGCAGTCCTTTGTAAATGGAAATCTTACAGGAGCAAGGAAGGATAGGAAGTGTCCCTTCATCCTTTCCCATTGAACTGTTTAATAAAAGACCTGTTTGTATATACATTTAAACAGGCTGCTTGCTTTCCAGATGTTGAAAACATTTTTTAATTAGGCAGAAATCTGAGATTAAATGCTTGCTTGACTCAGTAGGCCTGGCAGAGTTCAGCTTGTCAAACAGTTAAAGAAAGCATTTCAGAGATAAAATCATGACCTCTGTGTGCACTGAAAATCAGAGATATCGGCTTAATTGAAAGACATTAAAATCCTCTTGCATTTGAGAGGCTTGAAATATTTAAAATATCTTCCAATTGCTTCATCTTCTTTGTCTACATTATGGATTCCCAGCACTGGGCTCTGCATGGTGCCCTTTATCTCAAATTGAGAGTCACAGCTTCTGATTTCAACTTTGATAAGTAGCTGTCACTACAGCTTATGCTGTAGTGTAAAACAAGTATGTATGTAAAACAAGTCTGCTATGGCCTATTTGATAGAAAAAACAAAAAGCAAGACTGCTCTGGATACCAGCAAACATGACAACTAAATTCCCTGTATGACTATGCTGAAAAACTACTGAGAGTTGAGTTGAAGCCATAAAAACAAGTGGAAGATCCCATTTCTCTCATCAACCTAGTCTCTTGATTTTTTCTTTCCATCTTGTGGTTGGGTTCTGTGTCTGCATGGCAATAGGAGAGTTCAGTATTCCTTCTCCCCAGGGAATAAAAATTTTACTTGATTTGCACATGGACAAGTGCCCAGAGTAAATCTGATGGTAGAGCAGTGTGGGTGGAAGGGACTGAAAGAAGAAAACTGAATGCAGGGAAGAATAAGAGTATATAGGAAAATCCTCCATCTGCTCTCTGCTAGACATACCTGTTAGGGAAACAATCACTGAGGTAGTGGCATGATCCTAGATGCCTCCCAAGGTTGCAAAATTTGTCTGACAGGATGAGGAACCAGGGCTTATTTACCTTTGATGAAGGTTAAGAAGAAATCCCCCCACTGGGAGCTTACCTGGCCAGTGCAGGATTTCTTGGGTTTTCCTCAGAAGCAGCTGGTTCAGATCTCCAAAAGAGCCATACCAAGATCCAGAGTCTGAGTTGTGCTGTCAGCTCCTGCCAGGACATCTTTATATACAGAAGATGAACTTCCACCTGAAGCTATGCCCAACACACATTCTCAGAATGGTCCAGACTTTACCAGAGCTTTTGCCTGACCTTCCTTCCCCAGAGTAAACATGAGCAATGAGCTGCTTTCCTCAGGCTAGACAGAGGAGTGGGCTGATCTTGGTGCACTGCACACCTCAGGCTGACAAGGGTAGAGGAAAGAGCAGCATTTTCTCTTGGAAGAACCTAGAGAGAGAAACACTTGCCTTGGCTGCTCCTGCTGCTATCAGTGTGTACTGTGAATACCACCACCTGCTACTCCCACTGTATCCAACAGCTATAACTACAAATGTTATTATTGGCAATAAAATTATCCATCCCATTTTTCAATGTGTCTGCAGTATCTGACTCCCTGACCTGCTGTGGTAATGAATTCCATAGGCTGACTTCATACCACATGAAGAAGTACCTCCTGCAACTTTTTTTAAGTGCACTGGCCATTAACTTCATCCAGTGACCCCTTTATTCTCTTACAATGTGAGAGAGCAGTTTTAACTATGTCCTTCATAATTTAAATACATTAGTTAAATTTCCTCTATCTCACTCGGTATCATTACTAGATATTTGATATTTTAGGCAAAGAGTTTTCAATAAAGGAAAATCAACAGAGAGGAGCAGCTCTGCCAATTGTTACATGCCACCTAACATGGAATATATAAATAATGCTAGGAACCTTGGCTTCTCCCTGGGACTTTTGGACCCATGAAAGGAACATACAGTCAGAGGAGATGGGAAGCTGAAATTTAAGACAGATTTTGACTCTGCTATATTTGACAGCACAGTTTTTGCTAGCCAGGAGAGGGCAGAAGCCCAGTTCTCTCACTCACTGCCTGACTCCTGAGCAGGAATGTGATGTAACTCCTCAGCACTGCAGGAAGCAGTGATTCTGGTGAATAAGAATGTCACACTTTCCAAAGTAGGATGGGAAACCCACCAACTCTGAATGTTGTTACAGTGACACCTGTCAGCATCAACTCCTCCTGGTGAATTCCTCAGCAAAACCATCTGGATGGAAGGCCACCAGCCAAGGCTGGTAGTCATGGGATTGCTTGGACTGACACCCAAAGTTATCCTGCTCTGTTAATTGTGATTTTAAAACACATCTATAGCCTGACAGTTGGTATCTGTCTCCAGTGGCCCCCAGTCAAGTTAGGTCAGTGCAAATTCAAAGGAGACCCTGTGTTTGAGGAGCCCCAGGGCAGCAGAGCTTGGGTCTCACTGAGGAGCAATGCAGGCTTTCTCTGAGATGTCAGCTGGATGCAAGGCTGGCAGCTGGCACTGTGTGAGAGCAGAAGCTGCTGTTGGCTTGTCTGCCAACTCACAGCTTGCTTACATGGTATGGTGCTGGGGCTTGGGACCCTGTAAATTGACTTTGACAAGCCACGGACATGACAAGGGGTAGCCAAAAATGACAGGTTTTGACTTCCTTCCCACAAGTCCAAGGAACCTTGGGCTGGATGTGTTATGGTTTCTAGGGTAGCATCATTATCCATTCTTCACAACTCACTGCCTCCTGTTCAGTCTGATGCAGTTGGCCTGTTTCATAGGTACTGTACTGAACAAAAAGGGGTTTGTTTGGATGGAGCTGTGTGGAAAGGCAGAGCCCAGCTCAGACTTCCACATCTGTAACCTTCCTGACAACTTCTCTGCCCCACCGCTTACAGAAAAATAGTTTATACGTGTTTTCCTTGCCCCCTTCCCAGCCTACTGGTTGCTGCTGGGGATATGAGCATGGCCCTTTGTGCTCAGAGAGAAATGAATAGCAGCAATATTCAAGGAAAAGAAAGAAAGAGAAACAATGGATAAGAATATAGAGGACTGGAGAGATATCACCACTGGTGGATCCTGCAGTGGGTTTTGATTGTTGCAATTGCAATATCCATGGTTTGAAGGGATGATCACAGTCTTGACCCATTGGGGGAAGGCCACAAAACACAGAGTTCAATGGGTTAATATATGGTTCAGGTTCAGCTGGAAACATCCAGGTACCTCCCCTGGGGGATGGAATTTTACAGTCTGCTGCAACACTGCAGATCATGCACAGCCCCTTGGTGGAAGGCCCCAGAAATGGGTCTGGAGTCTCTTTGGGACTCCTGGGTGGTTTATGACACCTTTTAAGATATGGCAGCAGTTTGGCCCCTGTGTAGCTAAGCCAGTTGTGCCTTTTCAGGGGGAATTGGCATGAGAGAAGACACCCCACCTCTGCAGGATCTGCCTCAGCTTTTTCCCTTATATGGCCAGAAAACCTCTTGTTTAATATATCAGTCACAGGTTATCAAGGACAAAATCAATTGCAGGGCTCAGCTGGTTTATCCAAACAAAGATCAGTTTGTTGTGGTCATCCTCTGGAGTGGGGCCACACCCCCTGTCTAATGTAGATCAGAGGATTTACCACCACACACCAAAAGCTCTCCCTCTCCCCTTCATTTAGGGGGTGCAAACTTGGCTTCAGCAAAGAACCCACTGCTTTTGCAGATGGGCAATTGTTTGGGTCATTAACCTATTAATGTTTCAGTCTATCACAAAATACAGTCATGACCTCCCTTTCTCCCATTCTCTCACTCTCCTTTGAGGCTGGATGATTACCACAGAGGTTCTAAATATTGCCTGGTATCTGTCCAGCTCTCTGCTCCACTCTCCCTTCAAGAGAAGCTCATTATAGGAGGACAATATAGACAAGGCTCCTGTGCCATTGCATACAAGGGAGTCTGAAAGCACACCTTCCTTTGAGCTATCCCATCAGACTGCAGCCAAAACTTCTCAAGTTTTACCTGTTCTCCAACCTCCAAGGGTATGCATGGCTCAGGGGCCAACAGATTTCTGTCCCCTCTGGGAGGATGATGCATCACAGTGGTTACAGACAGGGCACAACATCTCCCACAGCACAGCTTGCACTTCCCCCTGTATGCAATGCTTCTTCATGTGGTTTTTGTGCCATTCCCCAGGAACTTGTCAAAAACATGAGGATGATCTCCATGCAGGGCTTTTGGGATTATCTGACTGTTCCTGGTCCTCCAGCCTAATGTGCAGTCTCATATATCAAGATGTCATTGTCAGCCATTTAATAAAGTCCTTCCCAAGGTCCCAGAGAGTCCAGAGGAGAAGAAAGGAAGGGATTTTTCTGTCTCTTGAGGCTGTTACTGCACTCAATAGTACAGATAAAAATTTTGTGCGAGCAGTTCATCTCAGTAGTCTGAGACCACCAGAGAACAGGATAAATTCCCCCCGAATACATCTTGACCTGAAAACTGTAAGAGTAGAAATACAATTGTGGCAATTGGCAAGACTGTCTGCTTCAGAATTGCTCTCTTTAAACTTTCTCATTTTCAAAAATAAAATTTACTGGATTAAATATCTTTGTAATTGGGTCATAATAAGATTTTTTTCTTTGTTTTTCATAACAGGGTATCTCCAAGATTTGGGAACAAGGAATTTTGGCTGTTAAATAACCTTCCTATTTTTCTCATTGAAAGATACTTTCAGGATTTCTAAGATGCAATTCTGTAAAACAATATGTCCCTTTACAATTTCATTTGTGAGGATAGTCTCCATAAAGTCTCATTACTTGTGGGCCTCAGAGTTTCCAGGATTGGGCCATTAAAGGCATGTGTTGCTAATTAGTACTAGCATCCAAAAATGGCTTTGTATTTTAATCTAAAGCTTTGTTAGGATGTACAACAAAATGAAGTTTCAATTATATGAAAGCCATGCATAACTAATGAAGAGGACGTTGTTCTTTCTTATGTAAATATCATTCAGTCTGGAGGGACTGCTTGCAATATTGTCTGTTGATTAATTCATCAGGATTAAATCTAAGAAGGGACTTTTGGGTTTATACTGCTCCCATGCACCCAGGCACACTTCAGAGGAGCAAGTCACGCATGTAATGGCTACTCAATTAATTAGTATGTTTTGAAAGCAAAAGATTCCCCTTGCACCCACCAGTGACAAGATGTACTGCTTGTGATCAGCAGCCATCAACTCCTGCAAAAAATTAGCCTTAGGTTTTTATTTAGTTACACTCCAGGTATTTGCCAGAAAAACAGCTGCAATGCATTTATTGTCTTCACGTGTGGCATCACTGCACCCGTGTGCTGGCACTGAGCTCCTTGTTGAGGATAATTTGAGACAAATAATATAATGAAGTGAAAGTTATTTTTCCAAACAAATTAAAATCCAGTCAACTATAAATTTAGGATGTCAAATGGCTTCATCAACTACACAATTGACTTAAGAATTCTGAAAGTTTTAGAGGGGCAACCCAAAATGAAGCAGGGACAGCCCCTGACAAATCATAACCTTAGGGAGAGACAGGAATGCTGAGGGGTGCCATGGCCACTTGTGACAGATGCCATCCCCTCCCCACAGGCTGGCTCTGATTTGTCACAGAGGGCTCAGAAGAGCAGCCCCATGCTGAACTGTGCCCTCTTGATGACCAGAGCCATGGTAGCCTGTATCACTATTCCTGAAGCAGGCTGCAGAATCAGGGATGCTGTGAATGGGTTAAAATAAGGAAACCATCCAAAAACCTGAGCCAGAGTGCCAATAGATTTCACAAGGAGAACCAGTTGAGGAAATAAACAAAAAGCAATTAAGAAAAGCAAATTGACATATTTGGGTTGGACTCACAGAAGAGCAGGGAGGGATATAACTTTGTGTTTGGAGACTTTGTGCAACAGCTTGTCTGTACCCCGTTTGTTTAAAAGCAGAACAGCAAAGGTGTCATCTATTGGTCAATATTCAGAGAAAAGAGCTACAGGGAAAAGTCTTAAGCACTGAGGGTTCTTTCTGCAAACACAATGTTTATTTTGCATTTATGCTATGCTTCAGGGCTCCTGCTTATTTCTGCACAGTCCAGGAAGATTTTGCTGTGTGCATCCAGCTTTGTCCTTCCCTCTGTGTATTAATTGGTCTCCATTTTCCCTCTTCCCTAAGACAACTGAGAATTTGCCAGAGTGAGCTAGGGTAAGATGCAGAGCAGTGTACTGATACTACTCAGAGATAAATTCTTCATTGCCCCATAGTTGGTCTTGCTCAGGGTTAAGTCATCTGAATTGTTTGAAAACCAGACAGGACTTCTCCCCTGAACTAGACTGGATTTCCCTTTTATTTGCGGTTTCTTGAGCCTACCCATGTGTTTCTCCAGATGGAAATCACACCACTTTGGGTTTCTTCTATTTCAAGCCAGTGCAGCTGAAGGAAGCCATTGTCATCTGAGAGTCACTAAGCCATTATAGCTGTGTCAGACGGAGCCTCAAGGCTGAATGAAAAGGTATAGAGGAGTGAGTAATCCAGCATCAGCCTCTTTAGCACCACTGTAGTCCTGTATCACTGTCAGTAGGACATACTGTCTTCACAGAGTGACTCCAAGTTGTTTGTAAAGGTCATTTCCTTCCTCACCTCTGGATAGAAAAGATTATATTGAGATTACTGTGAAAGATACTGAACAGTCACTCCCCCAACTCCCATCAAATGACTTAAATCTCTTTAATTTACACTGCTAATTCAGCAAGTTCAAAGAAAAGAAGATTCCAGGAAGTATCACATTCTGACATTAAAATATTTAAGTGATATTAGCTTTTCCACTGATAAAGCTGGGATTGAATTTCCATCCAAACAGTGTTTTTGTGAGTGGAGCACACAAAATATACAGCCATGCAAAAATACATGCATGGCACTTTCCAACCAGCACCATCTTCACAGCACTGCAGAGGGACTGATCTAAATGATGAGTGATGAGCAGTCTGGCTGAGCACCATGAGACCAGACATATTTTGGATTTGAATGCTTGATCCAGTGTGACTCTCTAATGGTTATGTATATGATGCTGGGGCAGATAGAGACACCAAATCTTGTTTTCATTCAGTTCAGCCAGTATCAAAAATTAATTGCATCCTTTCCTGAGCAGGAAAACTTGTCATGCTTGCAGTGGTTTATAGCCCAAGTTAGCCATTCCTTAATCAAATCTGAGAGAATGGAGGAGAGGAGAGGAGAGGAGAGGAGAGGAGAAAAGCAAAAGAGAACANTCATTCAGTTCAGCCAGTATCAAAAATTAATTGCATCCTTTCCTGAGCAGGAAAACTTGTCATGCTTGCAGTGGTTTATAGCCCAAGTTAGCCATTCCTTAATCAAATCTGAGAGAATGGTGGAGAGGAGAGGAGAGGAGAGGAGAAAAGAAAAAGGACACAACACAAAATATCAATTTTGTCAGTCTCTAGAAAGAACCTGCCTTCCTGGAAATTACCACAGAACAGATTTATAGATGAGCCATTGTACTGTCAGTGAAATTATTATGTGACTTTGAAGAGGTGCAATCTGGTAAGATGAGAGTAGATAAGGAAATATTGTGGGATATCACAGATAAGGGACAAACCTGAGAAATTGAGCTGGAATATTGCTGGATGTGTCAGTGTTTGAGAAACACTGGAAAACGTTTTCAATTAATAGAAAAAGAAAAAGTGAAAAGAATTTGAGATTACAGGATATAGACAACAAAAGGTGTTACTTTATAGAGTCATTATTGAGCAAGCTTTAAGAAGGAGCAGCTTCAAAGCAGAAAAGTTGCTGCTTGCTTTGCGTTTTGAACACCTCCTTTCTCAAACAAGTCCTGCATTTCAGAAAAGCAGGAAAGTAAAATAAATCTGTTGGAACAATCTTCTTGAGAAAGTGTTACTGCTCCATTCAGTCAATTCCAAGGCAGTTAAAGATGAAAAATAGAGAATAAAAACATTGCTGTCAACAGAAAAGAGAAATCATTATCACCATATGTGACAGGAAGGATTCATTAACCAGCAAGCATATTTTAGGAAATTATGAAGAAGCAGACATCATAGGGCCCTGGGCAAGCCCTTCATATTGCTTTTCTTTTAAATTAGCCTAACGATAATTCAATTATCTGTCTATTCTATTTTAATCAACTTGTGCTATAATTTCTTAGGGAAACATTTTTCTAAGGGAGTCTGAGCACAACTGCAGAATCACAGAATTGTTTAGGTTGGAAGAGACCTCTGAGATCACCTTGAATCACCACCTTGTCAACTAAACCACATTTCTTGAACACCTCCAGAGATGATGACTCCACCACCTCTCTGGGCAGCCCATCTCAATGTTTAATGATCCTTTCTTTGAAGCAATTCTTCCTGATGTGCAATCTGAGCCTCCCCTGGCACAGCTTGAGGCTGTGTCCTCTCATCCTGTCACTTTTGACTGGGAGAAGACACCAACCCCCACCTGGCTACAACCTCCTGTCACGGAGCTGCAGAGAGCGATAAGGTCTCCCCATGGTATCAAAGGCTTTGCTCAGGTCCAGGTAGACACATCCACAGCCTTTCCTTCATCCACTGGATGGGCCATTTGGTCATAAAAGGTCACAAAAGGTTGGTGAGGCAGGACCTGCCTTTCCTAAAGCCCTGCTGGCCAGCCCTGGTCCCTGCTTGTCCCGTATGTGCCGTGTGATTGCACTCAAGATGGTTGGTTTGGTTACTTTAAATAAAGCAAAGAAAGCAAATGAAGGCAGCTAGATTGGAGCAGCAATGGAAAGAAGCAGTTTGCCCTGAGAGGACTAGCTCATTCCACTCACAGAAAACCCTGGCCTCCTTTATTCATGAGAATCCCCTGTAGAAACTACAGTCAAGACCCAGCAGGGTCACAGTTGAAGTCAAAGTCTGCCTCAAACCTGAGTGAATCAAATTCCAGCTCTGAGAAGGAGTCAGGGTCACTGGAAAAGAAAGATATTAGAACACCACAGGGGTTTTCTGATGAAAAAGTTTTTGTGAATTTCTGATTAAACATAAGCCTGGCTCTATCCACCTATTTTTTTTTTTCCTAACAGGCTCCCAGGGTGCCCAGTGCTTCTTTATTCAGCCTGTGAAGATTAGTGAATACAGGGTACTTATGATCCTGTGCTCCCAAGCTCATTTTCAGTTCAGAAGCTAACCAAAATGTTCTGAACGTTGCCCCACCACAATTACCTTTCTCTCCTGCTAAAAGAAAAACATAAACAACAAAAAATTTGTTCTGAAATGAACCAAAGCTTTTCAGGATATCAGAATTTCTTGCACAAGAATAATTTTAACTTTCAGCCAATGTTACTCTTTCTGCTTTTCTCTTTTTTCCACCTGGCCTTTTCCAAGGCACCATGTTCAACACTTTACCAATGTGCTGGTCTGTCTCAGTTCTCATAAATGTTAGTAGCTCCATGAAAGAAAGTTACCAGCTAAATCTGAGCCATCTGCTCCCCTCCAAGCCTGTTCTGTTGGATCCTATCAGACCTTCACTTCCAGGTCTCTGGTGATATGTTCCTTCAAAAGTCTTAAAGGCCATTATGGTCATACTTAGGTGTTTACAGCTTTCAAGGATGTTCTCTCTACTTCTTTTTAAAATTAAATATTTCTTCGGTTATTCTCCAGGTGAAGTTGGGAAATTTGTTAAAGATCTTTGCTTCTGAGTTGGCAATTTCATGAGAGAGATGTTCAGGACTCGCAGAGTTTATCAGCTAACTTTCACCTTCAGTCAGTATTTAACAAACTCCCAAAGCTGAATTCTCTTCTCCAAGAGGGGAGACTTCATTTCTGTCCATACATTGCCATTCTAAATGTATGCTTTAGTTCAATATCATCATTAAAAACCTGAGACAAAGCACCAGGCCAACCTAAATTTACATCCTATCTGTGTTCAGCATCACTCCATTGCTCTTTTGTTTCAAAGGGACAAGCTTTCTATCTTTTATCAAAATCTAGCATATCTTGATTCCTGGCAATCATTTTACCCTTATATGTCCTGATGTTTCAGCTGTGTACTTTTCATCAGTTTGCTTTTCCTCTTACTCTCTGTGCTCACTCCTACTATGTCCCAAACTGTGGGTGACATGAATTCCTGCTCCCAAGCTTTGACCTCCTTCAGCTTATTCTTCCTTTTAAATAAAACCAGATTAGCCCATGATTTTATGTTTTGGGGTTGAGGTTTTTTTGTAATCAATATCTATTTTCCTTTTTTATTTTAACATATTCACTCCCTCCACATACAGCAATGAAATGCCTCCACTTCTCATCCTTTCATTGTGGACTTGACAAAGGAATCGATGCTCTGTCACATCCAGGATTATTTGTGTCCTTCTGCTGCTGGTAGCAGTTGTTCTCCAGACTCTTGCAAATCACTTCAGATGATTTGTAGATATTATCCTGACTTTACACGCAGCCCTAATGGCACATCTGACTTGTGTTTTGCAGAACAGCAAGTCACAGAATCTTGTAAAACTGAGACAAGTAATATATTTAAAAGAGATTAAAAAAAAAAAAGCGTTAAAACAGATAAACCAGTTAAGTCAATTGAAGCTCTGCCAACATTTTACACTATAATTCTAAAGGTAACAACACAGTACTTATTTTTCATCTCATGGTATCTCTTGGTAGGTAAAGCAAGACGTAATTAAGCAATAAGCTTACAAAAGGACACATTATTAATTTTCAACTTAATTCTATCCAAGGAATTAATGATGTTTCCTTACTAATCGCTGTTTCTTAACATCCAATATGAAATAATATTTGTCTTTTAATTTTTGTAATCACTTAAATATAAGTTTGACTTTCTCTTCAATTGAAAATATTTTTGGGGCTTGGCTTTCCATTTAAATAAGAAACATCATAAAGGCACCTGTTTTGTTTTCTCTGAAAAGTCACATAATTTAATAAATATTTGTAATGACTGTTTTGGACTGTGTAATAGTTACAAGAAAGGCGAGTTGATTACTTCAAAATTCAAAGGAAAATTTCTTTTCAAATTCTGAATTTAATACACTGCTGTGAACAACAGTTATGTTTATTTTCAGCACAAGAACAATCTCCTTCAATTTCCCAGATCATGGTACTGTATTCCCAGATCGTATTATTGCTTGCCAGAACTTCCACAATAAAAAAACAGCTGGGAAAGAGGGACACTGAGGTGTTTCAACATGAATATTCCTGTACCGTCAGAAATAATCTCAGTGTATGTATTAAATCATAATGACAGTGTGACATCTTTGCACATTTTAGTACAAGTGCTTCAGTGCAGTGATTTTTGACAAAAGGAAGTTGATGGTGGAACAGGAATTTAAGCCTGCTTTGCAGAGAATCCCCTGAAGAAATACAGGGTCTCACTTCTCATGGTCGTTATGTCCCAGAAAGATGAATGTTCCCTGGAGAGGGACCTCACATCCACATTGTCCATCTTGAGCTGATCACACCTAGGGTAGATGCTCCTGCCTTAATAGGTTCTGTTAATTTTAGGGCAGTGCAAAATTTATATTAAAAAAAAATCCAACCCGGCCTTGAACACTTCCAGGGATGAGGCATTCACAACCTCCCTGGGCAACCTGTTGCAACCTGTTCTGGTATCTCACCACCCTCATAGCAAAGAAAAGAATTTCTTCCTAATATCTAACCTAAATTTCCCCTCTATCAATTTGTGCCCATTCCTCCCTATTCTATCACTACAGTTCCTGATTCTACAAAGAATCCCTCTCCTGTTTCCCTGGAGCCCCCTCACTGTTAATAAACTAAGTAAATTTTGGATAATATGCTAAATGTAGGTTATCCTCATAACCTTATTAAAGCTGTCTTCATAATCTTACTAATTTTTGCCAGCATAACCTTGCAAATAAAACTGAAACTGAAACAGGCCCCCACTAATTATGAAAGTTTTCCTTGCCACACACAGTTATAAAAAGCTGATAATGCCAGTCATTATTACAAAAGTAAACACTGGATTCACTGTAAGAGAAGACATAAACAACAGGTTCATTGTTGGATAGGGCTTCAAAATGTAAAGAAACCCAACACATATTTTTCCAGAACATGGATTTGCCCAGGAAAATTGTTGAGAAGTTGGAAAGTTTTTTCAGCTTAGCTAAAATGTGAATCATGCAAATCAGTGCCACATAATGCATTTCTCCACCAGGCAAACATGGCCTGGGGCTACAGCTTAGCAAAGTATCTATTTAGATGAACATTTCTGTTTAGACACAAGGACAAAGCCAAAAGTATTAGTTCCACCATATATTTCCACATAATAGCACAGCAATAAGCCTCATATATGTCAAACACATCACAACCTTGACAACAGAAATAGTGCATGCCTACCTCAGACTGGCACTAACTTCCAGTAAAAGCACTCAGCCTGATCCCAAACCTGACATTTTCGCTTTCTTCTAGCATTCCTTTGACCAAATAATTGAAGATAGAGCACAGGTTGGGCAGGAGAGAGTGGCCTCCTCAGGAGAAATGTTGAGTGAAGAAAAACAGACTGACAGAAACAATATTTTTTTTTAACAAAGAACTACCATAGAGGTGGAGATATCAAAGGTTCATCACACAGAGTCATATCCAGTGCCAATTCTCCCTAACCTGAATGCAGAAGGAGTCTGTTTTGAGTTTGCATCTTCCCAGAGCCCCAAATCCTAAGCCCTTCTGCCACTCTATCCAAACTACCTCTGTGTTTGACTCTCCTTCAGCCTGGCATGAAGAAGGAGCTGCACTCAGAGACACCAAGCAGGTCAGGAGGGCTTTGAAGACAGAAGGAAGCTCTTCGTGTGCAGGTATCCAAATTTAAACCTCAGCTTCAATGTTTCACAGGTCAGCTGGGACAAAATACCTTCACAGCCTTACAAGTTCTGTAAAACACCCATAATGGTACATGCCAAACCCCAAAAGGGGCTGCAGATATGGACTGCACCTTCTGAGTTTGCCATGAAGCCAAGGACACTGCGGGGAAGGAATGAGGAAGGTTAAGTACGGAACTTCTGTGAGGTCTTAGGAAGATCTAAGTCCTTTGTAAAAGAGTTAAAGCTATTTAGTGGATGCAATTACCTTCTGGAATATTTGAAATCTTGCCTAACAGATATTCTAGGGCAAACTATGGTTTCTGTACCTGTTATGGTTCCAATGATGTAGAAAGTTAAGCCATGAGGCCTCTCCTCTGTATTTCTCCTTTTTTTTTTTTTTTTGTTTAAACACATTCATTGATTTACTGTAGAACTGTGTAGGCCTAATTTTTTTTTAAAAAAAGCTAAAAGGAAAAATTTATTCTTGCTGCTGACAGAAATTTAAAAGTTATAATTATACACACTTCCCCAGATAAACTAAAGCATCATAAAGCATTTTTTCCCAGATTTAAAACAGCTTTCCAGAGTGTAAAAATATGATTTCTGGTTGGGTTTCAAGTTAATCCTATCTAGCTGCAGTGCTCAATGTATAGGCTATGACAGTGCTGCATGTTTAGGACAGCATAATTAACAGTGCAATAAATCTAAAAGATAATATTATTTCAAGGCAGTTATGTTCTACAGAAATTCTGTAGTGATGTAAATGGAGAATGCCTTAACCCTACCTGAACTGTCTGTTCTGTTATCCATTGCCACTGTTATTTTCTCTAACATGCCCTTGCTTAAGGGCAAAGCAATAACCCTCCTCAAGCACCTGAGAAGCTGCAGGGGTGGGAAGGGGACTCTGGCCCACCCAGGCTTCTAGATGCCCCTCTAGGAACAAATCAAACAAGGCACAAAAGAGTCAGAGACAAAGCTCCATCAGGATGCTCAGGGGTGCCCAGCTGCCCCATGGCCTTTATGAGTTTCCACTAAGGCTGACTGGAAGGGCTGGATGTGCATCTTCAAACACTAGTCCTATCCCAAGCTGTTATAGGTGCCATTTGCCAATGCAGACATGGGGAATAAAAATAAAAAAGAAAATATGCTAAAATTTGGGAGTGCTCCTGAAACAGGGAGATGGGGCAAATAGCTCACAAGTAGAGCATTTGTCCCAAATGACAACCATCTAACCACAAATAGCATAGCCTCTTGACTGTATTTTTAGTACATTCTAATGTATCAAATTCTATGATTTTAATGGTGATGGAGCTTTAATTGCCTTTACCTGTCTATACCAGTTTATAAAATAAATAGCATTTGAACATATATTACTTGTCTCAATTTTAGAAACCTCCATGACACCATATAGAACTTCATATGTAGATAGATGAGTCAGCCACTGCTTTTTTTGCTAGCTTTTGCCACTTCTCTGCATCTCTCATCCTCTTTTAAACATAGTTTGAAGCATGTTTTAAAGAACTAATGAGCAATGTAACCAGAGATCACTCGTCAGCATGCAAAGAAATGACTGGAAAACTAAACCTTGTCTCTGTGTTTTCAGACAATATAGTATGATATTAACTCTGTCATTTTACCAGCTATTATTAAACTCTGTCCCCAGAAAGACCTAATAAAGTCTAACTCTGCTACTGCTGCCTTTCATTTTCTGCAGTGATAGAAATGTGGCTTCTCCTCAATTGGTGGTTAAATCTTAGACAAATTTTGCTGGACCCATTAATTCAGCACTAAACTGAATTCTCTCCCCTTCCTGTTGATCAGAAGATTTCTGTTCAGAGTTCTGTGGTGATGAGAGAAGAGAAATAGCTGCAGGATGTCTGAGACAGTGAACTAACTCCTGGCTTGTTCAGGAAAGGCAAACAGATAAAGTTTGCACTCTCTTTGAAATACTGATCCCAAATTTACCCTGTAAAATATTCAGTTTGTCTCAATAAAGGTCGTTATAGGTAAGCCACTGAAATATTTTTTACTATGCTGTAATGTCTTCAGGGTTATTAAGAGTCTACAAAAATATTCTAGTAAACAGACAGACTCGATAAAGTGATAATTACCTATTAAATTTTTAACACAGTTTAGTACCTCAAAAATATGATCTAGATAAACCATTTATCCAAGTAGATTAAAAGAATGGAATAAATGAGTTTGGATAGTGCACTGATTTCTAAACATGGATGCTTCAGATAGTGAAGAAACATCTGGGTTGGATAATTTTTAAAAATATATGTCTTCTATATTGCCCAGCCTCATAGTAGCTGCTGCTAACAGGAGAGCTGTCCCTGCTTTGTCCACAAAGAGAACAAACAAAAAAAATATTATCCAACAAATTTTAAAAATTGGTCCATACATGGGTCTCTGAAGCATCAGGCATCTGCTATTTCACAGGGATGGCATTTGTTCATTACCTGAATGAACAAGCAGATGAGAAAGGTGTTGGTGGGCTGCTGAACTCATTGGGTATTCCTGCATACCTCCATGGATTAAACTCCCAATTCTGTCTGTCTGTCTATCTATCTATCTATCTATCTATCTATCTATCTATCTATCTATCTATCTATCTATCTACCTCTGACTGAACCCTTACATATGAGAAATTCCTGAGGCTGCCTCTGGAAACCACAGACTTTGAGGCTTTGCTTTATATTTGATGAGTCATATTTCCATTTCACTTTGCCAGATGAGCTGACCTTGTCTACAGAACACCACACAAAAAGATCCCTGAGCTTCATTTTTCGTGCCTTGATGGAACAGAAATCATCACAATAAACACCCACTTTGAACAGGACACATCCTGGTAGATAATTTAGTCAGGTATTTACAAAGTCTAATCCAGAGAGATGGAATGGAACAGAACAGCAATTTGAGCTCTTACTGCTGCTTTTAATTCATTTCAAGTACCTACTTAATAATGATACATAAATTGCAACTGCCCTTCAAAATGGAGAAATGTTGACTTAGCAACAGAAAAATTTCAGGGAATAAAGTAGATAGTTCTAATGGAATTTGTGGTGTTGATCTGCCAGTTTATGCTTGTAAAAAACACCAGCCAAGGGCAGCTTTCACCTCAGCAAACTGCAGCTGTCTAGAGACTAAGCATTTAATCTAAGTCTGAGCAACATCTTAAAGAAACAGTTGACAATAATTTGCTTTCACCAATGGGGCCAAAGGGCCCTGTGTATAGAACCTGCACATTTTCCACACTCCTCTCAAAGTGAGACCATATATACAATAAATAATCAATAAACCTCAGTGCCTAGATAGAACCTGCTGCCAGGACACACTGTTGACTCACAGTCAACTTGCCATCAACCCAGAGCCCAGACCTCTTTCTGCTGGGCTGCTCCAGCCTCTCATCCACCACTTTGTACATATAAACCACTATTACCCCATCCCACGTGGAGAATCCAGCACCTGGTCTTGTTAAATTTCTTATAGGGGTGATTGCCCAGCTCTGTATTCTATCTAGAGCTCTCTGCCCTCAAGGGAGTCCACGGCTCCTCCTAGTTTAGTATCACCAGCAAACTTATTCAGTGTGCATTCTATTCCTGCATCCAGATCATTTATAAAAACAGAATAAATTATAAGACCATTATCCAATTTGACAGTGACTGTTTTGGCATCAAGAAACAAAGCATAATGTATCAGTAGCACAATCCAGCAACACATGTGCATTTTTGATGTGAATAGAAACACATGCTTACTAGAACTGCATATGAAAATTTTTATTCCTTTTGAAAAACAGTTTTGGTCCTAAGATGGGGTCTACAAGAGTAGACACCAGGAATTAGCTTTGGGAAATAAACAGGTACCACCAAAACTCCTGGTTTGCTGCTGAATTTTTTATAGCATTACTCTGAACCATATTACTTCCCTAGACCATGAATTACCAATGTCACAATGCAAGAAGTCCAAGAACTGAGGAAAAACATCTGTTCTCCAGCATGTAACAGCTCCTGGAGCTGCAGTCTGGAAGAAGCTCTATTATTGGATTGCAGAGAGCTTTCTTCCTCTGAACACTGCCCAACACGGAGCATTGAAGTATAAATTTGTGCTGACATTAAAGAATATTTGTGAAAACAAGCCTACATAACGCCTTTGCATTCCCCTGGAGCAGGTGCCTCAAACAGTTGCCAGCAGAATTGCATCCCAAGAGACTGTTACCATAGTTAGAACTGTTTGGGAAAGGGAGGAGGATAGTGAAAGAACCCAAAACATGGCATTTCAATTTTTTTTAATTATATGAGTGTTTCTTAAAAGAGACTATTTTTATGGGTTGGAAATTTCCTTTCTTCCTCAGCTGCACTATCAAACAAGAAACGTCAGAATACACTAAAACCTTTGTCAAAGGTTTTGATTTTGAAATGCCTTCATACCAAGATAATTATTCTGTCACAGAATCAATCTGATATGCATGTGCCCTCCTGGCTATTCTTAAGTTTACTCTATAAAGAAAACTTATACTGTTCTTTTCTGTTAATTTTTCTATTCTTGATGTCTTTAAGTAAAAATAATTAGACTGGATATTAAGAAGAAATTCTTTGTTGTGAGGGTGGCGAGGCACTGGAACAGGCTGCACAGAGCTGTTGCTGCTTCATCCCTGGAAGGGTTCAATGCAGGATTGGATGGGGCTCTGACCAATGTGGTCTAGTGGAAGGTGTCCCTGCCCATGGCAGAGAAGTTAAAACTAGACTATCTTTAAGGACTCTTCCAAACCAAATTATTCTATGATTCTCTGATTAAAAAGAAGTAAGATTTTGCAGAGCTAAAATCTGGATTTTAGTTTCCTCCCCAAGACAATTTGTGTGTCCTACTTTAAAGGAATATGCTTTGTATATAGAAGAAAAAAAGTTGGGTTTTGGCATCTAGTATCACTGCTGACATATTTATTTGATGGCATAGAAAACTCCCAAACCCAGACTTTCTGAATCCTATATAAAGATGTTTACAAGCAACCACACTTTGGGAGCAGTGCACTGATTTCCCATCCTAAGAAGGTGATGACCAGAGTCAGGTGGAAGAGCTTGTGTGGGATTTAATTATTGCTTTTCTGAAGTCATGTCCTAGACAGTGAGCCTGTGGATGCAGTAACAACATCCTGGAGATGCAGTAACAACAATGGGAAGAGGATGATCTGCACAAAGGTGGCTGTTTACTCCCATCTTTTCACTTTGAACCAATGTACTACCTCTGATGAGACATACTAAAGGAGTATTTTAAGCAGTGTAAGTTATGTAAATAAAATCCATTTTCAGATAGTTTAAATACATTTTCTTCACTTGTTGTTACAATTTTTATCTATTACAGTTAAGAAATGCAGCCTTTAACTCTTCCATGGAAAGACATATTGGCTAAATTCATGCTATACCAAAAAGCAAAATCTGCTTTGTGAATCCTAAGAAATATTTGCAATTTTGCTTCCTCCTAAAAAAAAGAATCTTTTTTTAAAATTTGCGGGTTTTTTTAATTTAAATTGTTTACACGTCACCATTTTGACTGCAGTTGCTCTGAACGATAAAAGACATGCAAAAAAAATTAATGTATGCATTACATATTCATTCAGAGGAACGGGGGAACTGTTCTTTCATCACATGAATGCTACACTTAATTACTCAATTAATTCCAACGTTTATCAGAAATTCCTTCCCCAATCCCTCTTTTATAATAGCAGTAATGTCAAGAGTGAACCATCACTTGGTTGGATGCCTTCCTCCAGCATTTCAAAATACCATGCATTTCCCACTGACCTACCCTCCTGTCTGCCCTGGAGCTGGGCTTTCAAAGCTGCTCAAGTCTGGAAATGTGGATCCACATCAGTGGGAGTAACCAGGGCTGCACAGTTCTGAAGTCAGTCCCAACACATGGAATTTCTCATCTCAGCTTGAGACAGCAAAGGGCAGCATTGCTCTGCAACTCTCACCCATCAATTGCCAAACATCTCCTGCATGTTGATGAGCATCAGCTGCAAGTACCACCTCTACTATGCCCTCAAAAGGACACATCATAAAAATTTCTTTAATTCCATGCTGTTTACCAAAAGTTGATTTTAACAAACAGCATTAGTGTTCTGATCCTCAAATGCATTTGCTTCAATAAATAGACTACTAAAAAAAGCCCTTTTATTGGCTCTGGATCCATTAGGAATTAAATAATATTTCCAATTTCCCATAAAATCTTAAATGAGGTCTTTGTTTTCTGACATTGTGTTTGACTTCATATTTTGCTTTTGCATGCATACAATATTTTAACGAAATTCTCTCAGCAAGAATTTGTGGCTAGATTCCAAAAGCTCTGACAGAAGACAGGGAGTGATCTTACACTTTGATCAAACACCAATAGGAGATAAATAATCCAGAGATCAACATATGCTGTATCAAACATCATTCCCCGTAATTAGCTTATGGTACAAGATGACCAACTTCAACAATATTCTACAACATTTTATTTTTCCCCTACCACTCTGACAGAACAAAAATTTAATGGGAAAACAGCACTACATCAGATCCCAGTGCACAGCAAGTGCTGTCACATTCTCTCTTTCCTAGTATACATTGCATTCCCATCTGCAACCTAAAACAAGAAATTCATGGTCATCTCTGGGAAAAAAAATGGAATTTAAATGCCTGATAGAGACAAGAAGCAAGAGTGTTGTAAGAGAACAATGTATTGTCTGCAGATTCTCTCATAAAATACTTGCCAGAACATTCACTCTGTAATTATGTATTAGCTGCTAATCATTAACTTTCTTATTCAGAAAGGTTATTAGCAAATCAAGCAGTAAATAAAACAACAGATAGTGAGGAGAAAAAACAAGTGAGTTAGGCAACTACACTTTAAAGTAACCAATAATCAAAGCAAGCAGTTAATGGACAACCAGCTCAGTCACAAAATGAGCCACAGCTTAAACTTTTCTTAATGTCTGTGAGAACAGCTACATTCATGGACAAAAGCATGGATGTAAAGTCTCAAATAGCTGTACAGCATCACCTGCTTGATCTCCTAGGTTAGAGCAGTTCAGGAGCAGCTCCTTGGAACATCTCCCCAGGGCCACATCCAGGCACTGTAACAGCAGTGCACCCATGGACAGGGCTGGCTGCAGGTCTGTGACTCCAGATTATGTCCCTGTTAGACAGGCTGGCAGTCACCAAAGTCCCTAAAAGCCCTGCAGGTAGCAGCAATGGTGCAGGCAAGGATGCAAAACCCAGGTGAGATTTGCAGTTGGGTATCATGAAGCCTAATTTTGCCAGGAGAGGGGCCCAGTTTCAGAAATGGCAACACTCTCAAGATTCTAAGTGTCTCCTGCACACCCACATGCTGACTCCAAATCCCTCTGTTGTCTCCCTGCAGTCCTCTCAGACCCTTGACAGACCTATCACGTAAACTTTTAGAGTAAGTACATGGTGCTTTCAAATTAGGACCAGAACTCTTTGTTTACATATGTAGAAAATTATAGTCCCTGACCCAGAAACTTTGCCATTTGCTCAGATAAAGCAAGACATAAATGATGGGTAAGAGACTGGGTCTGTCAGGAAGGACAGAGAAATGACATAAATGACCTGCTAATAACCACCTCCTGTTCAGGAAGTCAGACCACCCACCTGTGCTCAGTGGAGTTTTTTTGACTGCTTTGAAACCTGGTCCTTCCTCTGTTAGTACTCTGTGATGTGAATTTCAGGGAATCTGGACAATCAAACCCATCAGTGAACTCACCTGTCTGTTCTTCAGCTGGCAAGTGAGTGATTAATCACCTCAAGGGAAAGACCCATACTTCAATAAATGAGTGAAATTTCTGTATATCCAGGGACAGCCCAAGCCTCTAGTTCCTCTCCTATTTTCTCACTTCTCCACTCCCTTGGGTTGTAGTTATCTGTACATCAGCTTTTGTGGGTTTGGCTCTTTTGCAAGTGTTTGCTTTTTCTTTTCTTTTTTCTTTTTTTTTTTTTTTACATAAACTTTCTTCAAAATATTTTCTTTCATGCTTGCTTTTTTCCCATTGTGCAGTTTCTCTTTCTTGCCCGATTTTCTGCTCTATCCCAACCTCAGATGCTTTTGTGAGAAGACCTCAGCTTTCCTTCCATACCATGGAACTAGGCCTAAGAAGAAGGACAGAGTTATACAGCTTCAGGGTTGAGGAAGAACTGAGGAATGTTCTTTTGGGGCACTTTTATTCAAGCAGGTGGGTAGACAAGAATTAGGCTTACTTGGCTGATATTATGCCCCTTCTCCTCTGCTTGATCTTGGAGATGCCATTCCTACTTGTGGACACACATACACTAATTGGAAATAGAAAACCAAAGCACTAAGATGGTAAACAATTAATTTGCAGTCCTAGAAATAGTCCAGGAGCTGCATGCAGGCTCGTGTGTTAAAGTCCTTTTTATCCTCACCCCAAGATGGATAAGGAACATGCTGGGTTTTACTGCCATCCTGTGGAGATTCATTTCTCTTTGCTCTCTCAGCAGCTGAACAACACTGCAGCCAGGAGCATTCCAAGACAGGCATGGGACAGGAATCCTATCCTCTCTCCCTGACATCTCCTCTGCCTTTAAAATAGATTGGTGGCTCAGGATAAGTGCAGCTAGAAAGAAGGCTGGCTGAGGTATCCAAGCCACTACATCGGTGATGGAGATTGTCCCTGCACCCACCATTTCAGAAATTGGAATGGAATGGACATCATAAAATGGCATGGATTTGACTGAAGTGGATTTCTATGGATTGGAATGGAATGGATCAGAACCTCATAGATTGATAATGGAATGGAATGGATCAGAACCTCATGAATGGAATGGAATGGAATGGAATGGAATGGAATGGAATGGAATGGAATGGAATGGAATGGAATGGAATGGAATAGAATAGAATAGAATAGAATAGAATAGAATAGAATAGAATAGAATAGAATAGAATAATGTGGAATGGAATGGAATACAATACAATAAAATTAAATTGTATGGAATGGAATGGAATGGATCAGAACCCCATACTTTGGAATGGAATGGAATGCAATGCAATGCAATGCAACCTCTTAGAATGGCACAGAATGGAATGGAATGGTGTGGAATTTAATGGCATTAAATACAACAGAATAGAATAGAAAGGAATAAAATCCATAGAGTGGAACACATTTTATTCTCACTGCAAAATAACAGTATTTGATCCCAGTGTTTTGTGCCAGGATAGACAGCAGAAAGTGCACCCATGTTGCAATTAAGAAAATCAAATTCCTTAAATAGTGGGAGCAGCATCATGAATTCAAAATGTAAGAGGAGTTCAAGGCCTACAGTTTCTCTTATTCTTGTCCAGCAGTGAGGCAACAGTCCTGCAATCAAATCATCTCATTGCAGAGAGTGGGGAAAGACTTTCTGGACACAGTTCTACAGGCCTTTGTGATCCTCTCTGCTCATTTCAGAAGCTGAATTTTTTATTATGTTAGTATAGAATTCCCCTGGGGAAAGATGTGCCTGTATAAAGGAAAGCAATTCTTAGAAATACTGAAGTTGCCTTTCTTTTAGGACTGTGACATTTCAGACGCTGCAAATCTCTTTTCTGGTACTGATTCTGCCAGATGTTTTCCTCAAAATGCAGGATAATGTCTCTCCTTTGTTGCACAAAGGTGTTAATAAATTTTCAGTTAATTTCTACATGAGCAGCCAATTACTTCATGCTTGAAAGCCCAATTACTTCACCTTTCCTACCCCTTTTCCCTTACATTTCCTGTCCTTTATCCCCTTAACATAGAGATAGAAATAACATAGAGAAAAGAAATTTTCAATTCCCCTGAAGCTGCTGAACAGAGCTTGGAGACTAGCTAGCAAAAAAAGATGTAAGAATGTAAAGGTATGTACATAGGGTGATAAATGTAGCCGGAAACAGTGGAGAAACAGATAAAGAGGACTACAGTGGAGGTTTTTTGGCAGGTTATGCAGCAAGAAGCAACAGCACATGCCCAAAGAAAAAGGTCAGTGAGGTTCTGACAACAGGCTGGCAAGGAGAGGTAAAGGCCAGCAAAACTTATTCACTTTTGGATGTACTGACACCACCGAGACTATCCACTTTTCTTGCCAAGTATGTGTAGGATCACATCCTTTCACTCTCACAGTGCCAAGATATCCTAAACTGAAGCCCTCAACGAACTGCTCCCACTCTGAAGGTGCCAGGACAAAAGACGAAAAAAAAAAAAAAAAAAAAAAAAACTGATGTATTANAAAGAGCGCAGACAAAAAAAAAAAAAAAAAAAAAAAAAAAAAAACCTGATGTATTTAACCTCACTGTCCCCGTTCAGCTCCACCAGATGACGCTGTGTACTTGCAAAAGAATTAAACATGCCATTTGGTCTCTAATCAATCCAAAGTGCAGCTCCAAGGTTTAAAACATCTAGATATTACTAGACATTACAAAGAAAATGGGCCAGGCTTTTGCTGACTTTGACCTTCTATTTACAACCCTTAATTTGCACCTCACTCATGTGCCTGATGAGAAAGTTGTTGAAGGCTCCCTGTTTAAGTCACACCCCTTGAACTGCATCACAAAAACTGATGCTATGCACTTTCCTGCTCATGTCTATGCACCATAACCTATTTGACTCTTGCAGACTCAAGATCCAACACTGAATGCTCCACTAGAGCCAAACTGGGATATCACCTGCAAAACTGAATATATTGGAGGATTGCTTCCACACAAAATGTGCCAGGACAGAAAGCTGTTGCAGACCTTTTCCTCCCCTGAGCACTCTATTATTTTCACCACCAAGACTGGGGATAGGATTTCATCTTGACAAAACAAAAGGACTGCCATAATTTTCAGGAGCCTACTTCCAAAATTCAGATGAGTTAGCTGTCATGCTCCTTCATGCAATCGTTTTTGAGGTGGTATCCAAATTTTGGAGGAGGGCTCCTGGCAGTGGTGACAGGACAGAAGGAAAGAACCCAGCCCACTGTGGATGATGCAGATATGTGCTTCCCAGGGGAGGTAACAACCAGCACCTGCTTTCTTTCCTGTCACATTTAGTACAGGTGCAATCCCTAATGTATAAAGCTCTGAAGATGGTATCCAAATTTGGGATGTGATCTCCTGAAAGTAGGTGAGAGTAGCTTTCCTTGGGAAGAAAATCATCTTACCCCACTGTTGGTGGTGCAAATTATGTTCTGCCTGAGGGAGGCAAAGGTCAGCAAAAGTCTGTCTTGGCACCTTTTTTGTGAGAGAAATCCCCAGTCATATTCAGACCTGGAGGTGGTATCCAAATTTCTGAAGCGAGCTCCAAAAATTATGGCAGTACATTAGTTACATTAAATAGTGACCAAGAGTGAGAACACCTGCTCCAATGGTTCCATGTCACACATGGGCACACTGGATGGGCTTGGGCTCACACAGAGCAAGAAGGCATTGCCTGAGGATGGCTTACATCAGTTCAATGACATGAATGAGTAGTCAATGCCTGTTCACAGTGTCCCCTTTGAATATTGGGGACAAGAAAACATTGTGGCACGTGCTTCTCCTCTGGTTGATTTGTCGAATCCCTGAACCAGGAAGCTGTCCTCAATACACACCTGGATTGCTGACATCCAGCTCTGCAGAGATCCAGGTGGTCCTGATCCCACATCAGGATGAGAGCCTGCAATGCTTCCTGCAGCTGAAGAGAGAAGACCTCTGCAGAAAGGTGACTGGGGGCAAACTGGCTTTAGTTACCATGAAACCTTTATTTTCTTTAAACCTTCTGGAAACAGTCATGGGGTGTAGGTGAGCTTTCCTATCATCACCAAAGAGAAATGGTTTTATTTCAAAATATTTGAATATCTTATTAGATAAAATCTTCCTTTTACTTGCTTCTCCTGGTAAACTTAGCAGTTAATACCAAGCCTACCATATCCTGGGTCATATGATAGTTTGCTATCATGTTTGGGGGGAAAATGAATTTTTTTTGAGGGAGAGAGGTCATTTTATTAAAATGTTAGTTAGTCTGCTGAAAGATGGCTTAAATGTTTTGATGAGAGGCATTCATTTATGCATTGTAAAGAAATGGATGAAAGGTGCAGATATGCTTGCATTGTTTTCTAAATGGCTAAACCTATAAGTATTCAGCTCTTAGCTGCAGGCTTTTAGTACATTTTGCATGAAAATGGTTGTCTGACACTCAAGCTGCATTTGCTTCTGTGTGGTTCCTCTAATGTTTCCAATTATAGGCAGCTTCCCGGATGCACTTCAGAGAAAAAAGCATTTTATCAGAGATACAAGTGGTTGATGCCTGATGGTTTTGGTTAAGGCTGTAATTTCTTTTAGCATCTAGATTTCTCTTGAGGCAAGACAGAGATAATGAAAACCATGATCCTCTGTAAAAATGTCTGCTGGAAGTGAGGAGCAGGTATATGTCGAATGGTTATAGGGTTCCCTCTTTGACATAGTTTGCTTTCTTCTGTTTCAGAGGGTGGCTTGTGTATTTCTAGTTTAGAAATGGTGAATTAGGATGTAGAGTTTTATAGCTGTAACTGCCATGAAGTCATAAGATTATGATAGGTGGAAGTAAACTGGGTTATCCAACCTTGTGACTGCAGGGTAATTTTTAGGAAGGGTAGAGGAGTAAGGCTGTCCAACTGAGCTTCTGTGATATAAATGTGAATGGTCTATCTAAAGCAAACTACCAGAGCATAATTGAGAGAAATGATGATCCAAGTCAGTATTTAGGACTCATACCTTGGATGTCAGACTAAATAATTCTGATGTTGCTGCCTTTCTTTGAACAAATATCATAAAAATCAAACAGAATGTACCCCTGCAATATTTTGAAGAGTAGAAATACATCTGATTATGTGCATATGGGACTTTAGCTTCTTCGTTTCAGGCAAGAGAAGTGGAAGGCAGAGACCAAAAATAATCCTTTCAGGCTACAGATACTGTTAGATGGAAATTTTAGCCCTAAGGAAGATGGATAATAATATCTGTCGAGAGAGAGTAGTGTAGAATTTTTGCAGTAAGCAGTGATGAGCTAGAGTTGCTTTCAGCAATGGGAGTTGCTGAAAAGGTTTTTATCAAATCAGACAGGAAATTGATGGGTATCCAAGTGTTAGAAATCACCAGCATTTTTTTTTTTTTTATTTTTTGGGGTTTTTTTTGTTTTTTTGCTACTGTATTAAGATTTGTATTGCCCAGGTAGAGGAAGAATGAAATGAGCTTTGTACATTCAGCAGGGTGTTTAGCCTAGAGCAGAAGAGAGGACTCACAGTATTGAACTTGTGGTATGGCATAGCCCTGCTTGTGCAAAAATGGAGATGAGGAGACAATAGAGAAAACAGGGATATTTTGTATAGGAGGACATACTGGATCTATGAACAGGAAGGTTACAAAATAGAGAGAATACCCTGACACTCATGCAGGACCTTGCACTCTGCCTTGTTGAACTTCATGAGGTTTGTACAGACTCACTTCTGAAGGCTGTTGTGGTCCCTCTGGATGGCATCCCTTCCCTCCAGAGGGTCCACTGCACTTGGTGCCATCAGCAAACTTGCTGAGGGTGCCTTCGATCCCACTGTCCATGTCTTGGATGTTTAACATCGCCTGACTCCTGAGGAACACTGCTCGTCACTGGTCTGCACTTAGAGAGTATGACCTTTATGTCAGAATAGTTAATTTATTTTAGCTTTTGTCAACCCTCTAGTGAATGTCAGTTTTTGGTAATTGCAATGCATTTAATGTTGCAGGTAACTGAATTAATATCTAAGTTCCTGTGGGCTGATTGTGACAAGGTACTCAGAGAAGGCTTTTTCAGCACTGGATGGTTTTTGATTTGTCTTTACAGAAATGTTAATACTTCAGTTTAACACTTCTGTAAGTAGCAAAAATGCATCCCTAGAATTAAGGTATTTCTTGAAGGTCTATAACCAATATTTATGGTAAAATAATAATTTGGTTACCCTGTGTGACATGGAAAAGTATAAACATTCTTCAGGATGCCTGCTGTCATCAAACACTCAACACTCTTCTAGCATCTCCTGATTCAAGCATTCTCCTTGCCTAAGAAGCTTTAAGAACAGAAGAAGCATTAAGAAAATAAAGGAGGCAAAGAGGTAAAGGATTAGTTTATCAAAGAGACTTGGGAGAGTGTGTGGCTGTTAACTGTCATTATCGCTGCTAATGCTGCAACAAACACAAATCAAATTAGTCCTGTGTACTAAACTCTTTTTGATGTTGAGGCTTGTTTTACTTGCTGTGTTCAAAAAAGAAGTTCTGAAGAAATTAAAGCCTAAGAAAATGCCGATGTCTGTCAGATATAAATGCTGTTCTTAAGGCTGTTTGCTTGCTGTGTAAGAGTTCTGTGGTTTGAGTCATGCTGCAAGCAAGCGTGCTAGAAAGCTGGGTGTTTAGAGATAATTTGCCAACGTGCAAGGAATTCTTCTCTTCAACCTGCTGTGTGGCCATGAAGATCAGATGAGAGAACTGGTGAAGCTTCCTAACGGGGATATGGGAAGAAGAGCAGTTTGCAGGCAATTGTGCTGCAGCAAGAGCTTATAGAAAACTCGGTTCAGCAAAGCCTTTCCTGAAGTAGGCAGGGCATGTGCCGAGAGAGGGAGGGAATAGGGCTAGAAAGAGACTTTACTTAGAAGGGCATTACAGAAGCAGGTGAAGGAAGTTGTTGCTGTACTGAAGGGTTTTGAAGAGGGGAATACAAGGAAAAGCGTTTCAGGAGTGAAGTGAGTTCTTCATGCACTGTAGAGTTGGAAAAACTGCAATCTATTCTGTAGTGTATGTATAGAACAGGTTGAAATTAATTTGTTTTTACAGTATTAATTTTAGTTTAGAAAGCCATCTAATTGCCAAATCTTTTGCCAGAAGTGAGAGTTTATATTATTTGACCTATTTGCAAGTTTATAATAATTTAGTTTTATGCTTCCTGCAGATTTTTTCAGTGTTTGAAAACAGTAGGCCAAGACCTGATCTCTGTGAAACCCCTGCGATGAAATTAAATGCATTTAGGGATTATTTCCCACTTGTGTCATGAGAAATCTCTCTTAGACATTGTTTAAGACACTCAGGTTGTATTTTAAGGTAAGTAAGCTTAGGTGTCCATGTACAGGCATGTAAGCTACAGCCAAGCATCTTGGCTTTGTTTATAGACCATGGAGTAGAGATCTACAGCAGACAACCAAGCTTATTCCTAAAAATATTAACTGGAGCAAAGGTAACCTGGAAGCTGCATCCCAGTCTTACTGCATTACAGACCACATTTTATGTTCTAATTTGGTCAAACACCTTGTAATGCCAACTCACCCACCTTCCTGGAGTAGGAAGAGTTATTGAAGAAAAGAGGGAACAGCAAAAATGTAGGAACCAGTAACTTTATAAAAGGGGAGGAAAAGGCCTGTCAGAAGGGAGAAAGAACAGTCCTCTACATAAGTCTGAGCTTAAGGGGAAAGTGCTGAGATGGCTAGAAGAGAAGTCAAGTTTAGGAAAATGGATTTGAGGGATACACACAGGAGAAAGGAAGCATAACAGCCACAAGAGCTGAAGATGAAGATACCTTTGGGTTGTAGGTGTGTAAGCACTGGAATAGCTTTGATGGCTGTCTTGCAAGTAATCAATTGCATTTTGTGTGCATGCAAGGCAAGAGAGGAAACTGCTCATTATGGGTGCAGCCCTATTTTAGCTTTTTGGAATAGTAATGAGGAAGCTCTGAAAGCGAGGGAATTAACTGCAGCAGATCATTTGTCATCATACACTGTGGTTTGAGGTTGGTTTTGTGGTGGCAATGTGGAAGTGAGGGTTGGAAGAGTCAATTACCATCACTGCCTTTTACTTATGCAGTGAATTTTCTCTCAACACTGTGAGGCTGCTCTCTCTTGTGGATAAAAGAAAGCTGATGGGATATTCTTTGTTTATTTTGCAAGGATGATTTAGGCCAAGTTTCTTGGACTGCTGTTCTAGTTGCAACCTGTAATTTTCAAGCAGTGACAGAGAAGATGTAAAGTTGCTCAGAATTCAAAAAACTAACTTTTCGAATAAATCTTGATGGATCCTCACAGTCTCATTGGTTTAACTGGTTTCTTGACCAATGAGAGATGGCTGTTTTAAATTAATTTGGAAGATTTCACTCACAGTTCTGGCACTGGCTGTACTGAAATTGGCTTTGAAGCTGCTAATTCAATTGAAAGATTCAACTAGAGAGCATGGCCTTGGCAATGCAGGATCATTCTCTGAAAGAAGACAGTCTGAAAAGGATGGCACTTTCAGAAATGAAATTAGGTCAGTCTAATTGAACAGAGCCTTTTTCTCTTCCCACCCTCATATATCCATCCATCATTTCATGATTGGCAGGGTTTGCATTGCTTATTTCTTACACAGCAAGTTTGAGGATCCAAGTGAAAGCCTAAACATGCTATTAGTATTGTACTGTAATGCACCACTGTTCCATCCCACTCTGGAAAAACAGGTTTTAGTCTCCTGCTAATGAATACCTGGTGGTCTGTTGGCTTTTCAGGGATCTGTGTAAACTAGCAAGCACATGCTGCCCATCCCACCTTAAACAAACTGTTTATAGGTTTCTTGACTCTCCAGGTTTTGAAGGGAGCATGGAAGTTTAAAATACATAGAAGGAAATTACTTTGTAAAAAAGAGGAGAGGGGTTTTTTGTTCAGTGTTGAAGTCAAGTATCAGGACACTCAGCAGTCAGTTCTCACTGTTTGCCCTCTTCTGGAAAGAATAGAAAGAATAGGGCTTCATCTTGGCCAGGGTGGGTCCATGAGGGAATCCTTTGTGTCGCACACATAAGCAGCTGCTATCCACAAATTTAGTTGGGTACCTAAAATTCCAAGTGTCAGGTTAGAGAAAGAGTTTAGCAGTCATCCTGTTCACAACACTGAATTCAATAGAGAATTGCTACTTTTGGGGCATTGTCTGCAGATGGGGGGTTTAATAGTTTTTCAGTATGAAGTGTATAATGCAACTACTTTTCAGCTGTGCAATATTCCCCTGTAATAATCACTGTACCCTTCAGAAAAAACCACAGGGCTTTTAATGCTTTGAAATACTGTTGGTATCCTAGACTAGCTAGGAGGGAAGAAGTGTGGCCCCTCTCAATCTGTAATCCTGCTTGCAAATAAGAGGCTTAAATCTCCCCAAGTCACTGGCTCCATCTGTTGCTTTCTTTCCTCCTCTGCCCTTCTCTCAGAAAGCAGCACTGAAATCCTGGTCACAGATTGTTTTCTCTCACTTGAGAGACCAGAGGCCTGTCTGGATTATTTACAGACAATAACAGTAAACAGGTCTCAGTGCAAGTTTCAGTTCTTTTAATTTTCCTCGTAACTTTGTTCTAAATTTTACTTCTTGTAATTGTATGGCTTTATGAGCAGGCATTCTCACTGTAGCAATGTCACGTCAAGCATCTGTCTTTTGAGCTGAGAATGTCAGGTCCAAGAAGTGCCTAGGTGATATTTTTCTAAGTGTTCTTGCAGTGAGATAAAATTGGATGGTTTTACCTTTGTATTTTTCTTTTCTGTGGACAGCAAGAAGTATTACCCTGATTTGCAGTTTTATGCCAGTACAATGGCAGTTTTACAGGTAGTGAATCAGCTGTAGCTTGTAAAAAAAAATCTCAGGCTTAAAAGTAACTAGAATAAAACCCAGAAATATTTTTTCTAGGAAAGAAATGGAACAGCTGCTTCTAAGAAGCTTAATACTTTGAAATGAAGACAGGAAGATTCAGTGTTTTGATTACTTGATTGCAACACTAACCAAGAGATGAGGGGGAGTAAGCCAGCTATAAAAAAAATTTATGTCCATGTTCTGTACTTTGACATGACACTGCCTTTTGATTACTCTTTTTAACTATCCTTAGATCATATAATCTTCAAACAAAGTACGTTTTTAAAGCTTCTCTCTTTGTGTTCAGTTGAGCACTCCTAATTCTCTTCCAGATTAACAGGAACTTCCAATGTATTTTAGTCATTCTCAGAAATGGAAAACGGGAAGGTGAAATGATATGAAGCTCTGGTTCAGCGTGTTGAGAAGGTCAGGAGAAACTTGAGGATGCTTCATATCCTTGCCATAAGTCCTGGCACAGACAGAGTTGGTGCTTGGCCATGGTGAAGCCATGACCAGTGGATGTCTCCCTTTGGAGATTGCAGGGAAATTAATGCTGTTCTCCAATTGGGAACAAATTACTTAGGAGGAGAAAACCATAGAATGTGTGGAACCTTTTGGGCTTACAAATGAGATATCTGCCCTTTTTCTCTGACAGCTCTCTGGGTTTTGAAGGGTGCCAAAGAAGCTCAGATGAAGGGCATTTCCTTACAGTAGGGGGAGTAAATGGTCAATTCATGCAAAACTTATGAGGTAAGTAGTCTACTATTAAGCAAAAAAAATAGTTACGTGTGAGGGCATCCATTTATTTTAATGGACATTATTTGATTATCCAAAGAGATAAGGGATGGTATATGCTGAAAGGGAAGTATGAGATCATAAGAGGCAGAAGTTAGCTCAGGTCCTGATTTTGGACAGTCATGAATTTAGCAAGTAACAAGGGTTCTTACTTGCTGTGTCTTAGGTGGATGGTGGTCCCCAGTGTTGTGCTTGGACAGTATTTTGTATGTAATATTTTCCTGATTGAACCAGTTAGGAAAGCTGTAAGGAAAAAAAGCCTCTGCATAAATTCTTTTCTGTTCTGTCTCCTGTTTCACCATACATATGTCCAAAATGAGTTGCAATGATGTTAGACTTGTCTCCTAGCCTGTGGTGATAGAGGATGGGTCAGGGAGACAAGTTAACAGTTGGCTTTGCAACTGCTAAAGCAATATCACCATTACTGGCTTTGTAATTCTTCTTATTATTTTTTATTTGATGTTGTAACAGACATATATTAACCCTGGCTGACATCAGGCATGTTGTCCAAACATATGGTGGAGAACTAACCCTCAGTTTAGAGAAGATGATAGCATTCAGCAGAGGCTAAGTTTAGTTGCTTTTGAACCTGGCAAATTTGAAGACTGAAACTTGCCTAAGAGTCCAGATTATCTTAATATTTATATTTTCTAACTCTGGGAGTTTAACTTTGTTTCTTTGTTCTTATTGATCGCACTTTATACCTATCATTTCTGTACAGTGCCTGAGTGATAGCTTAGGGCCTCTGCCAGTTCCTGTCATATTCTGCCCAGTTTAATGAAAACCTGCTGTAGTTCAACAGCTACAGGTGCTTCTTTTGAGAAATGGTGGTGAAACAAACAGTGATTTATAAAAATAAGGGAGATCAAATTGTTCACCAAGTTGTGTAATCTGGACAGCTTACAAATGTTACACTCTTTTGCAGCAGTTTAAAAACCTATGTACTCATTAACAAAATGTTAGTTATTTAAGAATCTAGAGATTAATTCTAAAAACCCAGAGACCATTTCATCTGCAGTCACTCAAAGATTTCCATTTTGTAACTGCTGTTCAAGGTAAACTCATTGAAGAGGTTTGAAATCCACCTCTCTTTACACAAATGAGTTTTATAGAGTATGTGCTACTTATTAAATTATCTCACCATGAACACGTAAGAGAGGCATTTCCTTTCTGGATAAGAGCATCCATTATCTAAACCTCACATATTACTGAAATCCAGAAGGCTTCTGATTTTTTGTAGAAAACATATTGAGTCTTTGTCTCAAATGAAATTTTGTTCTCTGCCCCAGGTTGTCCTGTATGTTTGTTTGGTTTTTTTTTTCCCTGTAATTTCTATCTGTGATAGCTCTCACACACATACACATCCCACTCCTGCTTCTTCCTCCAAAGCAGCAGGCAGCAATGTCACTGACTGGATCAGCAAGGCAGCCTTGCAGGTTGCAGAACCCATGTGCTTGAATAATTAGTTCAGTATAAGCATGAAGGTCTTTTCCTGGGCTCTGGCAAGATCCATATATTTTAAGTGGCTTATTTGATGATTTAAGTATTTTTGCTAGAATTTGGCATTCCTTTGATACTCTTTTGAAGAACCACTTATGGCAGGTGTCTTTTGCCCCATTTTTGTGAAAAGCCCTGCTTTTATCTTTGCTCATCAGGGCATTGAAAATATGGCAGGAGTTTCTCCTGAAGAGGTTAACCTGAGCAGCTTTTCAAAAAGAGCATAAAGCTCAGAGATCCTACACACAATAGCAGCCCCCTGAATGGTGCTTGCAAAATCTGGCTATTAAGAATGGCTCTGAAAACTCCAGCTTCTCATGTGATTCTTGCTTGGCATAATCCTGAAGTAATAATCTTGTTTGGCAATACTGCAGGTTCAAAAGTGAAGAGAGAACAGGACAGTAATCCTGCACTTGCAAACATGCTCAAAATCCAAAATCCATGCAGTTCTAAAGATTACTGTACACATTTTGTGGAGGAAGTAGCTTCTTAGGATGAGTGACCTCAGGTTTGGAAACACTGTTTTAGTTGTCAGATCTTTTTTAGAATGCTCTATAGATCCACATAGATATCTCTGGTGTGAATGGACATGGTAAGGGGCTGATGACATATGCTGCCAGGGGAGAGTGCTGATACTGAAGTTAGTGAGCCAATGCTTCTCTAAAAAAAACCTAGAAAACATTTATAGCTGGCTTGAGGTAGATGTCTAGTTGTGCACGAGTTGTTGATGTGGGCACTGGCACTAGGGTGTTGGTTTCCTACTTTTTTCCATTAAGGAAATGGGATTGGTCTTCGGATGTCAGAATGTCGCATAAACTAAAGGAAAGATATGAAATGGCACAAGATGGAGGAAAACCTTGGACAAGTAATAAACACTGCTGTTCTCTGGGCAAGCCTGTATCTGCTTTTTGGCTTCAATTCAGAAGGAAGGGATGTGGAAACAACTTTGTAGTACAATATAATGCTCAGGTGTAAGAGCTCAAAGCTCTGATTCTTGTCTCTCTTGAGGTTAAAATGCTTTATAAGGCTTTGGCCCCAATTCAGCAAAGCACTTAAGTCTATATACTACCTTTCCTTGTTAATCTTGGTGGAACTATTCATGTGAATTATCCTAAACCAAAGCTCACTGATCTTCCTGATCCAGAAGCTTCACGATAGGTGAGAAGATGAATTGATCAGTCCTAAAAAGGCTGTTGATGTGATAGTGCTACACAAACTGAGTTCAGCAGCACTGAAAGCCTGGAGACAGGATATGTGTCACCCTAGGAGTTACTCAGCTATCAGCTTGCACTTTGACAACAGAAATCTTGATTGAGATTTCCAACTCATGGAAATTTCCAACTACTGCTGCTTTCCAGCTCACTTTCCAGGATGTTCTGGGACAACATCTTCTGCCAAAGGCTCCCCATGCTCAGTGTCTGTCCTCACGAATAGCAACATGTGTCTCAGGGCAGAAATGCTGCCTGCCTGCAGCCCTTTCTCTTTAAAATCCTGTGCCTCAGATTCCTCCATTTGGCACAGCTAAAATGAAGATGAAATTGAGCAAGCAGAGGAAGTATTCACATGGTAGGAGGGGGAAAAAAAAAGCCTGTAAAGGTGAAAACTGAAATGCAAAATTTCTCAAATATTTTCAGTAATTTAAGTCCACATTGGAAAAAACTGCAAACTGTACGGTAAATAGAAATCCTACGTCTGAGCAGGTCATGTTCCAACATTTTGTTTTGGTCCTTTTTCTGGCAGAAGTTTTACTCAGACACTCTAACTCTTAAGTTTTCTAAAACTGAGTTGGATCTTGGCTAGAGAGAAGGGAGATTTTGATTTTCTTTTTTTTTAAGCATGTATTAGCAACTGGGGAGCTGCTGCTAATCCAATTCAGTAATAAAAGCATCAGAATATATATTGACTCAACATTAAAAAAAAAAATTTAGGAATAATTCCTCTCCTCTTCCCCCTTCAGGAGGAATCACATTATCAGATCTAGAGGTTTCTATTAAGCTCTTTTCACATTTCCTTGATGCCAACAGGGGTTTTGTTGCTAGTATCTTTGAAACTGAGGCTTATTTCAGCCTGTTAAAAGGAAATAAGTGACCAGCACTTGCACCTTGAAAGCATAACTTTGAATTATTTTTCATATGTTTTGTTCATTATCTTCTTAAACCTGCACTGTAAGTGTGGATGCCCAGTGTGAAATAACAGTAAGTCTCCAAACCTTACATTTTTTGGAAAATGTTTCAGGAAAATGTTTCAGAAAAATATATTGTAGAGGCCAACAAATTAAATAACAGCTATATCTGTTAGATAACAAATTATGTTTTACAATTGTATTATACTACATGCTGAATTAATTAAAGGGTTCCATTAACCCTGTTGTTCCACTATTTCTTAATTAAATGTCCAGGCAAGGATAGTTGAAGATTGCCTTCTCAAGCTAAGTAGAAAAATGTTCAAAATTTGTTTCCCAGACAATATCCAAGTTATCTGTCACTTGCAGAATTCACAAACTGAAGTGACAGTAATGGTGAGGCAGATGCCTGGTATTAGTGCAATGAGTATTATAAGCAGTTAACTTGAGGCAGGATCGGATTCCTGTGACTCCCAAGGCTTCATAGCTTCCTTGGGGACAAATTATCTTCCAAGTGCTTGGTCATGTTTACTCTGGGTTTCCTTTGTAAAGTCACTGGAAGAGAGATTTAAGACTGCAAGTGTTGGTACAATACAGGGGCACTTTGAAGGGTCCTGAGGGTTCCTGGGCTCAGAATAAACTCTGTCCACTTACAAGCATCACCATATCAAAATAGTACCAATAATTACATAGCAGCCTATGCAAAGAGCATTTTGGATTCCTTCACCCTGAAACCTGCAGATTTGACTGGTTTTGACACTTCATGGGTGGGAAGATGAGGTAGAAAAGCGAATCTTCATCTCTTGAAGAAAAATGAAAGTTTGTGCCATAAGCAGAATTCAAGGCCTGAAATGTGGCCTTGTCACACAAATCCATGGCAGTTTGGCTCTGAAGAGGAGCTTTTCCCTTCTGCATATGGCTTCTGGATTATCTTCATCTCCCTGAACTCACCCAAGGGTGTGGGTGGGACAGCAAGGTCTGCCAGGGGTCATCAGTGTTTTGCTTTCATTTCCAGGCACAATACAAGGAACATGACATCTGTGAAAATGTGAGTCACTTGGAAAGCTTTTGGCTGTGATTTGTCTGTAAAGATCACAACAGAGAAACATCTGCTTTCCACAGTCTGTTACCAATCTGCAGCGTGCTAATTATGGTGTGATACATTAAATGGACTTCTGAAGCAGTCTGTCCATAGGACAAGCATTTAGATTATTTTAAAACACTTTATTAAAAGGGTTTTTTTAGTCTTAACTGAGTATTTGTTGAAAGCTTTTGAAAGTCTGAGTGTGTATGTGTGGATCTGTTCTCTTAAGGAAAGGATTTTAGCACAGAAGTTTTTATGGAGTACTTGGTTTTAAAAAAGGAAGAGAGGGTACCACTGAAACTATTGTTACCTGAGTTTATATTATAAGCCTTATTGCTTGTAGGATTTGTCACTCCACATTTGTTGAAGAAAATCAGAAGGGACAGATGGCATAACAGATCTGTGGGTCAGAAGGATTTTAAGCCTTTGAGAATAAACACCCTTAAAATGAAGGCCTTAATCTTGTGAACAGCACATTGCAACAGATATGGAAATGCTATTTGGTTTTGAATTGGCTGAGACGCTGTAAAACACTGCTGTCAGAAGCTGGGATTGGGTTTTATTTAGTTGTTCAAAATTGGGGAGCCAGTTCCGTGTTGATTCCAGCATACCCTTGCCCAGTGTCAGCAAAAGAACAGATCCAGTGACAGCTCTGGACTTGTGAATTCATCTCCAGCTCTCAGTAATTTGTCCCTTGCAAAGGCATCATCAGAAATCTTATAGTTTATGCACATGTCCTCTTTGAAACCTGTTCAGAGGTAGCAAGGGCAGCTGGCCTAAGAATTCTATAGGGCTCCATGCAGCAGAATGTATATTTTCAGTTTTGGGGAACTTTGATCAGAGATGACCAAAACTACCACAAAGGAAAAATGTAGATGTGTGTCTCTACAACAGGAAGAACAAAAGGTTAGACTGTCCTTTGTAAGGACTCCATCAGCAGATAGGCAAGAAAAGGCACTGAAAATTAAAATGTAGCAGGAAGAAACATTCACAGTGGCAATCATGGGCCATACATGATCATGTATGCCGTGGTGTGTGTGGAATAGGGTTTTTTTTTTCCCTAAGTTAGTAACTCCAGCCTTTATGGCTAATAAGCAGGATGTAACCTGAGTTAGGAATTCACAAAGGGGGCATAATGATACCTGATGTTTTCAGATACACGTTCCTTATTTATTTTGCAAATGCCTAGCTGTGATCATTGCTAAATGGCTCTTTAAAATGTTCATTTGGCTCAAGGCTTGGAGTCCTAGATATGTTATTTCATTTGTTATTGCCTTTGTATATTGCTGACAAAGAAGGCTGCAAATTTCAGCTGAGTTTTTGTATTGTGGTGATCACCAGGTACAGGAAGAGCCATTGGAGCCCGAAACTGAAGGACTCTGGGGAGGTAGATATCCTGCAATGAAAGTGTAGCCACCTGTCCCACAGCCCCAGGCAGCAGAACTGCTGTTTCCATAATAGCACTGCACAGAAGCTCCAAAAGAAGGAAGTCCAAAGGTGTGAGAATAGAAAATGCTATTTGTTCAGGGAGAGCTGTTGCTAAACTATAGTCAGCACTCCTACAGAACTCAAAATTGGCACAGGATGAAACAGTATTACATCTTTTGAAGCTTTTTCACTCAGTACTTCAGAGAGTATGCAGTATGAAAGACCAAACCAAGATAATACGATGGTGAAAAAAGTTTTGATGTCTTTGATATCTTGTTGAACACAGTTTGTGCTCTAGGTGGACTGCATAGTGCACATGCTGCCATTGCCTCCAGTTTGAAATGGATCCTAATTGCTAACAATGAGGTGTCCCATCTGTCCAGCTTCCAGAGGGAGCCACGGGTGAGTTTGGGCTGCAGTGTGCATCCTCTCCATGGCTGCACTGGAGAGCCAAGTGTGCTCAGAGCTGCACTAGGCAGCCAATGTTTTCCTTGGGGTAAGAGGATCTACTGCTGCTGAATTTAGCTTCTTGTCCCTAGGATTCCCTGTCATTTCTGAAAGCCATTGTAGCTTGCTTTGATGTGATTGCTTTCCCCACTCCTCAGGAGTAATGGCTGTCTTTGCTTCCTGCAGCAACTCAACACTCTGAGCACAAAATAGGGAAGGCTCTGATATCATGGCTCAGTGGTAGAAAACAGCATCTCTGCTGAAAGCTTTAAATGGCTGTCAGAGCAGCCACTGAGATTTCTGAGGGCTCATGTAAGATTACTGTCTCTTCTGCTTTAAAGCAATTTTTCTTTACTCTTGTTTCTTGGGCTTTAACAGGCCTTAACAGCTTCCACTGCTCATTCCTTTAGAAATAGTGTGTGAGAGATGAGGGTAATCCTGTCAAACTAAGATACTGCTGTCACATTAGGGAGTGGGAGGATGTTTGTTTATTTTTTAGAATGGTATTCAGGCAGGTACCTCTCTATGAATGTTATTTCTGGAAATATCACCACACCAGGCTTTTATGAAGAGCCTACCTGGGCCCAACTTTTCCCTAGATTTAACCATGAAGATACTCTCCAAAGCCCATTCCTCTCTAAATTCCTGTCTTCAAAGCCGACAAGAAATGCAAAAATCTGCTAGATTCTAGAGAGGGATTATACCACACCTTCCATGTGGACTTTGTGGTCTGTTTATATTGCATTGATATTACAAAACTGAAGATCCCAAATGACCTGTTTTCCTACTGGTTTATGCCGGGTAATTGCCATTTTTAATTGCATTTTAGAAAATGGTTATTGGGTGAGTGATAAGGAAACAACAGACTTCATGATTCATCTTAATTAATGGGAAAGTCCTGCTACCTAAACAATTTCATTTTTCTTCTAGTTTACATTCATGAAGCATTGAGTGTTACAAGAATTACCTGACATCCCTAGCTCAGATTTCACCAGGTCAGTGTCACACAGACAAAAGACAGGATTTGAGCTTTCTTTAAATGTAAGATAAGCAAAAGAATAGTACAAAAGCTACAAGAGTAAGAAAGCAATTTGCAAATAAACCACTAAAAATTTATTTTTTCTTGATTAATCTGCCATATTTTTGGGTAAAAGTCTTTTGCCTCCTCTTTTATTGAACCAGAAAAGGCAATTCTGGTTAGCTATTGGTTTCCTGCCTATAAGCAGCATCTTTTACATGTCTAGTTTTGTTTTTCCACATGTCACAGACTTCCTGTTTGTGTTCTGCTGTTGCAGTGGGAGGGAAATCCAAATTCTAAGTATTTTTTCCCTTTGGTATGAGCTATCAAAGTTAGGAATAGAAATCAAAACAATAAACTGTGTTTTATCTAGCAGTACACTGATAAAGAGGCCAACAGCAAGGAGGCATAATTTGCAAGAGGCAAACAAGGATATGTTAGCAAAAACTAGAAAAGTTTGCAGGGCATTGGCGGGACCTCCCAGAGCTGCAAAGATCTGAAGTGTCATAGCAGATGAGATTAAATTTGAGCTGGTGCCAAAGAGCAGATGTTGGAAGGAAGAATTCCAGCACGGATGAGGTTGACTTTATTGCGAGCAGCCAGGAGGAAGAGCAAGGTTTTAATCTTAACAATTCAAGAAAACAGATGCTTGTGGCAAAGCAGGAGTTAAGGAATTGCACATTTATAGAGTTAATGAGAAAATCCCTAGTTATAATGCAGTAATGCAGTACTACAGGAATATGTAAAGAGTTCTGCTCTTAGGTTTCTAGTGACAGGGAGATTGAGCCTGAGAAGGATCCAGTCGTTCTTTCTCAACTTGGGCAGGTTATTCCTCTGACACACATGACTAGAGTACAGGGTCATCACACTGGGAGCACCAGCAATCTGACACAGGGCTGGAAAACCCTGTTTCTTCATCTGAAATAACATGATGTGCCACCTTCAGTGCTTGTGACAGTATCATAAATTGTTGCAAGAAACAAGTGGACAAAGATTTGAGTGTTCAAGTCTTCCTTGAAGATTAGAGCAGCAATATGCAAACAAGCTGAGGTCTGGACATGGCTGAGGTGAAGAAATCCTAACCTTTGCAATTTTCTATCCAGCCTGTTAATAAGGGGAAGAGGGGGGGAACTGATGGAGTTCTGAGGCATTGTTTGTGCTGAAAGTTTATCAGACTGGAGCAAGGGAGAAAGTGGGGAGACGGGAAGAGAGGCAGCTGAATTACAACAGAAGGGGAAATGTACAGGAGCTACACATGGGAGCATGAATGTAAAATAATTAGGAATGTGGCAAATGCTTGACACAAGTTTGTATTCTTATCTAGAGAGTATTGCTACAATCCTCTTCATGGGGAGAGACAAAGGTGAATGCTTAATAGTCCATATCAAAGTCCTCATGAGAAACCAGTCTGTGTCCAGGACTTGCAGGAGCTGGTGACTGGTAAAATCCAAAATAAGGTTGTCATGCTTCCCCTCAGGATAACATTCAGGGGAGCAGCCCAGGGACCAGGTCCACTCATTTAACACAAAGTGCTCTCTACTTTTACTTCAGCTGCTCTTTACCACATACCACAGTTTTATGCCTAGAGCTCTTTCTGTAACTGAGATTTCTCTCTGCTACATTCATTTCAGCTGATATATCAATTAATGCTAGGATTAGTTTTCAGCTCTTAAGTCTGAAAGCAAAGTATTGAGTATATAAAAATTTATACTGGCAGAGTACAGTATTCTACTTTCACTCTTCACATTCTGACTAAAATTAGGACATCCCTCCTGCAAGAGTTGCAGGAGCTACAGTCTGATTGCTACCTTAGGTGTTATCTTAGATGTAGTTTGGGTGCCTGGGAAGAGGGAGTGAATAAAGATTAAACATTCAGCTCATAAACTTTTGAGGCAGTGCTTATTTGAGGCACCTCTTATTTGTAACATCTGATTGATTTTAAGATATATATATATGTCAAACACTGCTGATTTGTAAGGGAAGGTTTGAGTGACGTTTTTCCTAATATTTTCGATGTCCTTCATGCTTTCACGTTTGGAATTTCCTTCCTCAACTGGTCTGGAACCCCAAACACTTTTTTTCCCCCTCTAGATGTTCTGAGTCTATATTATTGCACATAGACAGAGTTTGGGATGATTATGCTAAATGTTGTATAAAATGTATCTGCTATTAAGGTTTAGGAAAACTACTTCCAATTTATTTTTATGCTGATTCTATGGCAATGAGATCTGTTGATTTCTCCTTTTGCTCTGTGTGGGCTGTGAAAAGAAATATAATCATTCATTTCACTGGTAACTTTCCAAAAGGTTTTTGGTAGGAAAGCTGTTGCACACCTACACACTTTGCATGTGTGTAAGAAAAATCACAGCTGTCCAGCTCATGGGGCTGCTGCAGCCAGCCCACCAGGGAATGCACGAACCTTGGAGATGGCCTTTCAGGATCACATCTCCCTGTGTCCTCAGGAACACCAGGAAAATGTGCACTTTGGCTTTATTATGTTTGTATAACCCATTACTTGGCAACATGGAAATGTGACTTTCCTTTTATTTCAAGTCACATTTGTGTGGTGGTGTAAGAAGCTTTGCCACAGTCCTTGTCCTCTGTGAGTAATTTGGGGTGTTTGCATATGTCCAAGCCAGTCTTTTGTTTTACATGGATCTTCATTGGTTTTAAGGATGCCTAGGAAAGAATTGTATGTGCAGACAAGAACAGCTGTGGTGAACAGACCACATTTTATGGGTACACAGTATGGGTCAGTAAAAAACACATACCTGATCAAGATGGTCTCTATCCATCCAAGGTCAGACCCAGATGGCTTTGGTCTGCAATCTGTCCACTGTTGAGGAATACATTTTGTGCAGGTGGCTCAGTGAGCAGCTGCAGGCTGTTCCTGGGTGGGCAGAACAGCTGGAGCCCCAGGTGAGGGGCTGTGACTTTGCACCAGCCCTTTGCACAACAAAGGACACAGGAAACTCTGGCAGGAAAGTTTCCTCTACACCATTAACCAATTTATTGGTCAATATACAATCCCATAGGGAGTGGTAAAATGGGGCATCTTAGGTAATTCTTGTCCCAACTTTTTTCAGGCCTTTGATTTTTGGTACGCAGCTTTTTCTCACCTAGAGATGGATTTTTCTTTCATGAAGCTGGTTTGTTTCCTTCAAAACTTAGCTTTAAGTACTTACCATCACCTTCTGCAGTGAATTCCCTGTGTCATGTTCTCCTATGGATATTTGACCTGGCTCCTGGTAGTTTGAGTGATAGTTCAGTAGCTCTTGTTTGTGAGCTGTCACTCAAACCAGCTATGATTTTGGAGATTTGCTGTCTCATGTTGCAATAATTTCCCAAGTTCCTGCATAGAAAACCTGTATGGGCAGTCTCTTAAGGCTGAGGATGAACACAATGACTAAGAGGGAGCATGAAGTGTTGGAAAGGTCCAGTCAGCTGGGTGGATTTGTAGGACCAGCCTTTAAGTACACTTCTGGCTCTTGGACTCATTTAAAACTTGTGGTTTTACTCTGTAATCAGCATTTCTGTCTGCTTGGGGTTTTTTTCCCTAAGAATCTGAACATATCTCCATTTCCAGCTCTCCAAATGTGATAATGATGTAAAATTTCAATGTAAATGTGACACTTTTATGAAAATACCTCTGTAAATTTGTAGCTGTTTCGTCTGATAATTTCACTGTAAATTCTTCTGTAGTATTTCATATTGGCTTGACAGAACTTGGAAAGCATGACCCAGCCTTTCTGCTTTCTGATGGCTGATAACAAAAAGCCTGATTTAAACTCACTGAAATGAACATGTTTCCTTTTGATCCAACCCATGGTTTCTGACTTCACATATAACCTCTTCATCAAGAGATAATTCCCGATCCCATGAATCAGAGAGTGACATTATTCACAGAAACTTCCCACTTACAAATGAGAAAGAAGGAAAGAGCCTGGCCAGCAGTAAGTTTGCCTGAACTACTTAGAGAATTAACCTCTTGAAAGTTCCTGTAACCTCTCATTATGGCCAACATCATGAAATACATGATCATTGGTGAAGGCAGAAGTACCTCTGTTCTCAAATAACAAGTCATCTGCTACAGTACTATTGCAATATTCTGTCTCTTGTTTTAGACTCAGTAGTACCTGAAAAATCAATGTGGGTTTTTCTTTCATGGCCAATAGTCTTGTAATACGAAGTTTTTTACTAAAAATCTCAATAGCTACTCAGCTGTGGAGCTCCCTTTTGGAATTGACAACTTTTAACCAGAGGCCACTTGAGGAGATCACCAGAGGTCAAAGCATAACAGTGAGCTGTTTTCAGAAGTGCAGTGATCTGACAACAGCCACTGACATCAAAGGAAGCTTCCTGCTGCTCTGATCTCTCTAATAGGTTGTGTAAATATCACCCCTCACAGGACAGTAATTTCTAAATGCTATTTCAAATGCCTGATATCTCTCAGTTCCCTGAGACAGTTGCAGCTGTCAGGAGGCTGCACTTGATTTCTTAATTTCTGTTCCATGATTTTGTGCTGCTTCTTACCAACTGCATATGCCCTGGCTTTAATTTTAATATCTCTAAAATAAGATATTAATAAAGACAAAGTTACAGACTCTTCTGTTTTTTCAACAGACCACAGAGAGGAATTAAGCAAGGAAGTGTGCCTGATGGAAGATCTGATAATTTTTCATTTTCTTCATTGAGTACTTGCTTTAATTTCCAGTTCCAGTCCCATCTCCCTCTGGAGCTGTGCATGTTTGTATTTTCTGCCAAGGTTTTGGAACTCTTTGTGTATGATCAATCCTTTTCACATTAAGCTTTGAATTCTGTGCTTCCCCAAACTTTCAGCAATTGGATTCACTAACAGAAGTTTGTCATCTAATTTTAAGTTTCTGTCTTCCAAACAGCAACCAAGGTTTTCTTTGGTTTTGTATGTTGAATGGCTATTCATCCATTTTGTTCTGTTTGATCTGAACAGGGCCTTTAGACAAATTTGTGCACTTTGAGTACTTCAAACTGAGATGAGACCTGAAATCTTCCAGGTCAGAGAGCCTTTGACAGAGCATTGTCTGCCAAGCAATTCTGTATTTCTGAAGCCTAACTCAAGCTTTATTTTCAAGCCTGCAGTAGTTCTAGCAGGTGGGAGCCTGATGCTGATTTGTGATACTACTTTAAACTGAAAGTCGACGTGTAAGACTTGGAAAAAACATCTTTTCGAGGGGGGATTTTTGCAGGATTGAAGATCCAACCCAGCCCAAGTTCCTGTGCAACTTTGCTTCTGTCCTTTGTGTCTCTCTCAGCTTTACAGGCTGGACTACTTCTCAGTGCTTAATAACCTCCTAACCCAACTGGGCAGTTAATTTATGCTGTAATTGATATGCTGCTGCTTAAATGAGAGTGAGTGGGAGGACTGGCTCATCCTGAAGAAAGCCAGGGTTTCTTCTGTCACAGTTGGCTGCTGCTCCTGGAGCTTTTTTCCTTTTTCCCTGGGGTTCTTAAACAAACTAAATTACAGTTCCCAGATTTCTGGGCTCTGTGACACAATTGTAGATTCAAGGCTGAGCAGTGAGTGTTTGTTAAACACTGTTGGTTTGTTAAAACCTCCTTTGTAATAAGATAAAAGGCAAGGGTAGTTGGTCTGTTTTCTCAAGGTGTTGCCTGACCATGTTTTCCTTTTCACAGAAGCCCTCAAGAGAGATCATTTCCTTTGTACACCTGCACTCAAAAAGGGGATGACTCTGATGGAGATTTGTGTAAGAACAAGATTGTTAAAGTTAGAAAAGACCTGTAAGCTCATAAAGTCCGACATCAACCTACCACCACTGTGTACACCTCTAAACCATGTCCTCAGGTGCCACATCTGAGGCTGTAAATGGGATGGGAAAACACCTGCATTTTAACTGCTGAAAGGGCAAAACACATAATTTGTCATCAGTAGGAGACATGTGGAATCTTAACCAGACAGTGAAAAATTAGAGATTTTTTAAGAGGAGAAAAAGTCTGCATTACTTGATTTTAGCTGGTTTCCACCATTTTCCAGATCACATGGGATCTTTTTCTGGTGATTCAAATCACACTGCATAGAATGGAAAGCCACCTGTTGAATAGAGATCAGCAATCTGAGGGTGAATTCTCACCTTGTTAGCTCAGATCAAAAATGAAGCTTGTTTGGTACAGTTCTAACATGGCTACTGAGCCACAGCATTCACAAATGTTCCAAAGGATGGGGACAGGAGCCTGGCTATTGGTGCAAGTTGTTGTGTTATCTTTGCCCTATGGAATTGCTCTCACAGGGCAAAAATGCATAGAACCATGACATAACATGTTATTTTATATCTATACTGCATAGAACATATTAATTCTGTCCTGAATCTCACCCTGAAATCAAGGCATGGATTAGTACAGTCAGTCGACAATGTTATTAGTGAAATAGTGATTTTAATGAAATTAGTACTGTGTTTGGCAATGATTATCCACAACAGTTCAGCTGAGGGACACTGATGTTATACACATTGCACACAGGGAACAGGCTCTGCAAGAGATAATATGAGCTTAGCAGGGGCAAAACTTCAGTGCCTGACTCTGATGCAGAGACCAAGGCTGATCTTTGCCAGCTGAAAAACTTGGTGGATTTTCCAGATGATGAAATCCACTTAATAGATCATTCAGTTTTCTAACAGGAGGAATGTTTTGATAGAAATTACAAGAAAGAAGAAAAATCCTTTCTTCCTAAAGCAGCCAGCATTAGTGTCCCTAGGCTTATCCTTATGAAAAGTATTGCTGGCATGAAAGATAGAAAGTTCCTGTGCTAATGAGGACACAAAAATAGAGTTTAGCTCGGAGCTAAATCCTGAAAGCTGGCAAGCATTTGAGTCTTGTGCTAAATTGAACAGAAGGTGCTCAGCAGGTTTTAGTATCTGGCCTTTACTGAACAGCAGGAGCCTGGTCTGACTGACATAAGGTGGGCTTGGTGTGCTCTAAAGGGCTTTGTTCTCCACTTGGTGGGTTTGTAAAGCTTTGGCATTGGTCACTCACAGCACAGTTCAGAGATCACTCCTGTAAACAGCGTAGGGAAGCTCTGTAAGTGCTGAAAGATAATGATTTGGCAGTAGAGAAAAGGAACTTCTCTGCAGCCACTGCCCCAGAAAAGTATTGATTGATGCTTTCTTCATAATTAAAGAGTGAGCTACCTTGGGTGGTACACATTCAGTCACTGCTTTTCCCCAGCCCTCATCTACATGTCAGTCCTGATTCTGTACTGGAACGACAAAGCAGTATGTTCATGAATCCATGGATGCTGCCTTGCTCCACAACAGCAAAGCACAGCCTCTTGGGACACGTGGTGACAGATGATGAGAACTTGTCAGCTTCCTTTGAAGTCAATGTGGTAGCTGTGTGTTGCCCTGTCTGAGCATTTGGCCTAATGAAGCTGAATTTATAGTGGGATCTAACACCTCCTTGTACTGAGACCCTTCCAGAGTTTGCAGGCTGACCTGGCCAGCAGCCTCAGGAGTTCTCCTTTTATTTGTTAAGTTCTTTTTCATATACTCTGACATTAACCCCAGCTCCTGGAACAACAGCCACAGACCATGGATGTTAATGACAACATTGAAGACGTGATTTTGTAGCAGAAATATCTACACTGAGAGGATATAGGTTTTCTCTATTCACACATCTGCTTTTCAGATTTCTTGTTGTACTCCCTACATTAGTTAAAATTAGTGTTAAGTTATCTGCACTGGTAGCTGTATTTCGCTTTGGGGGAAAGAATATTGACTAGAAGTAATGAAGTTACCTTTTTCTATTAGCTCTTATATCTAGGCATAAAATGGATAGGCAATACTATTATTTCCTCTGCCTGATCTTCAATGTTTCTGGAAGACTTTGCCCTGATCACGGAATTAAATAAGTTTCCCTAATGTTTTCTGGGTGGTCCAATTATTTTGGTTGATTGCTTTCAGGATTTCAGGCTGGTATCTACAAAAAGGGAAAAGTTTTCAAAAACTTTCTGCATTTGGGCTGGAACTGTCATGGAAACTTGAACATGTATTATGTATCAGCAGTATTGGTGATATCCTTTCAGTTTGTTTTTCTAGGGAAATGAGACTTTTTCTTTCTTTTTTCATGTTTATTATATGTCTGTGATTCTTCTCCCCACCCTGTTGTCACTGTTGACTTACAAATTTGTACAACAGAAGGCTGAAGGAAATTCAGCTTCTGCACGAGTAAGGCAGCTGAAGAGACAAGACTCAATCCACAAGGAGAGGCTGTAGTATGAGATCTCCTCTTATTAGACACTGAAGTTTCCCCATGGGAACACACGGCCTTTCAGAATGAATTCACAGAAGATTACTTGTTCTTTGCTTAGGGAGTTATTTAACATTCTTACATGAGGCAAATTCTCTCAAGGGACGGTTTGTTTCTGCAAAGCTGCAGCTGAAAAAATCATTCAGTTCTGAGTCCCTATTTTGGTTTTGTATTTTCTACACCAGTAGAAATGACATGTAAGGCATGTGGGTTTAACTTCTGATTATGCCACAAGCTCATTCTGGACCTTGAGCCAGTCCCAACCCCTCTGGGATTTGAGACACTATCTCATCAAAGCTAGGGATAAAGTTGTGTTCTTGTATCTCTTCCTTCCTTAGAACTTAGTTTTCTCTTAAATTTTTTAGCAGGCGTAGCACATCCTAACTGCAGAAGTGTCAGATTATTGAAATGCTTGTCATTCAGCACATGCAGGCTATTAGCCAGTTCTAGGATTCAAGGTGTCTTTCAAGTTACTCTGGGCTGTCATTTGCATGTCGGGATAATTTGCTCAATGGTGTGACACTGACTTGAGTAAACAGTGAGACACAGTGAAGACAGATGGGTAGTGAAGGGCAGTGCAAGAAAAAAATGGTAGTGCTCAGCCAGTGAGTTGTGAGGGTGGAGAGAGGATCCACAGAAAGCTCCTGTGCCTGTGTTATGGCCATTTACCACACTGTTCTCTGACAGGAGCTGTGCTAATAATGGCATAGGGCTGGGCAGAGCCCTGTTTGCACTAAATGGAGAGACACAACAGGGGAGTTACTGGAGGGACTTTTGAAGATCAGCTTAATTGTCTTCAGCCTTCCTTTATGAACAGAAATACTGTTTTTTTAGGGAAACCAGGGGAAATATGAGTTTGTTGGAAGATGCAGCTCTAAGTTTCTGCACAGCTGTAGTTGCTTGCCATGCTAGGCAGAGTTATTAAAACGACTGAAACTCCCCAACTCTCCTCTTATAATATCAAGTTCATAAGTGATAGTACAGTAGAAACTTTGGGTAGACTCTCTTGCCTTATCCTGTTTCAAGAGAAACACTGAGGGATCAAAAATGTAACAGTGCAAATCAAAACCTCTTATTTTTGCTTTACATTTGAAGAATTAGCTAAAATTAGGTCATTCTTTTGAATGACATGTAGTATCTAGAAGGACAGGCTCAAGACTGAAGACAAATAACAGTTCTGCCCTGAAGACAGGAAAGAAGAACCCAGGTGCAATGCAATGTCAGCTCACTGCCTGCCCAAACAGAGTAACACCTGCACCACAAAACAAGCTGAAAATAAAATCAGTCCTTTACAGTGATTAAAAAGCTCAGTCTTGTTTAAAGGGATCAGGAGAGAAAAAAAAAAAAGGAAAGAGGAAGTTGAAGCAATGACAGCAAGAGAAGGAAGTGAAGAGACCAAAGGGGGTTTTTTTTGTGTTAAGCATGTATTTAACAGCTGTGGACCTCAGTAAGTTTCCATAAGAAATTGTGGGGGTGGACTGAATGGAATTTACTTCTAACAGTTGCAAACACTACTGTGATCACAGGGATATTATTAATTTCTTTTGAACTCTGTTGTTGCAAGGGAATAGAGTTGTCGGGGATTTTCTCTGCAAGGGCTATGAAAAATTAGAGGAATTGCTAAATGCAGCACAAGAAACATTCAAGCAGCTATAAAGCAACAGAAAAAGCTACACAGGAAGTTTGAGCAGTGTATTTATAGGGGACTACTGGGCTAGTTTAAGGATGACAGCAGGACACCAGGATGAAAATAGTCTTTTGTTAAAGATGATGATTTTAAGCAAGGAGGTACCACATCTTGCAGAGAAATAGTTAGACAGGCATCATCCCATGAACAAGTTCTTGGTGTGCACAGGTGGGAGAGGTCATATGAAAGCCATATGGTGCAAGTGTCCCAGTCCAAAAACCCTGATGGCTCCATGCGACGGTGGAAAGAATGGCACGTCTGCTGACAGCTGAGTCTGCTGTGCTACCCTCTGACTTTCCTTGCCTATGGATTCCCTCTTTTTCCTCTCCCTTCCATCTACCTTGTAGAGTTGCTAGCTCTATCAGAGGGAAAGATGGGGGCATTTGTTTATGGCCCATCAGTCTAAACATTGGCACACACAGTCACTGTCTAACCCTTTTGTCTTTCCTTCTATCATTTCTTGTCCTGGTAGGCATAAGGAGTTCTCAGCATGCTAGGCCAATTTCTTGGTGAGTAAATTCCCTCACAGAAGATTTTACAGCAGCTTGCTAGTCACCTTGCCAACCTTACCTTTCTGTTCCAGCCCTGTGGCAAGGTTGCTTTGTGGCAGCAAGGAGAACCTGCCTGGATTCCCTGCCCTCTGTGACTGACGTGGTGTGTTTTTTTAGCAACTCTCTGACACAGATGGTGCTAAGATAAGAACTATGCTATCAGCTTGAGATTCACACAAAAATGCTTCTCACCAAGTATTTTAGGCTACACTCAAGCTAGTGTTGGTAGTTTGTGCTTGATCTTCTGGTTTTCAAAATATGTAAGCAGCCTGAGATTTGAGTGAGTGTCTCAGTCTTTGCAAATATTACAGTAATGCAGAGAAGTTATGTGTGGGTTCCCTCAAGAGGCTTTTGAAATGAGTGTAAGACCCAAACCTCCAGAATAACAGTTAAAGCTTTGAGACCCTGGTTGGTTGGAGAGTTGTTTTATGATTGATTTTAGTACAAGTTGTTATTTATGTGACAGCAGAATCATTCTAAGGGAAGGCAACATCCCTGACCACTGGACCTTACTGTTTCAGTGTCTAAGTAGAAAGTTTAAGGAAATCCTATGGTCTTTACTGTGGTTCAGAGTTAGGAGTTTAAACTCAGCTGAGTTTTGTTTAGTCATTGATTTTTGTTGTACTTACTTTGCTTAGCTTGGATGTCAGCAAAAAAGCTTCACTCTGAAGTAAAGAGCTCTTTTGACTCATGAATATTTTACCTGCTACCAACTTGAAAGCCTGACACGAATTTCCACTCAGTCTTGCCAAGTTAAAATCTTAACCATATGAAAGTGCATTGTGCTTGGTGACCAGCTTCTGGCAAGTCTCTTCCCTTAGGAGAACTTGTCATATTCCTTCAAACATCCGGCACATGGCTTTTCATTAGCCACCATAGCCTATAGACTTTACTTTGTTTCTTCATAAACATAATTATTTCAGAGTAACAAGTGCACGTGGATGTCCCTGCAGTGTGAGGGCAGAGTAGCCCTTCTGTGCTTTCTGGCAGTGGCAGAAACAGGGCAATGACACCGAGGTGCATCTGGCCCAAAGCAACCCCTTCTCACTCTGAGGCTGCATGAAGCAGTTTGGGAGTTGAAGGCAGTGATGGACTGGTGTTTTTTCAAGGAATGTCTCCTGTGAGATAAGCAGGCTGAGGCTTGGGATGTGACAAATCAGCCTGAGCAGATCACCCTCACTTGGAATGTCTCAAATTCCTTTATTTCAAAATGGATGGGTCATACCTTGCACTGAGGCTTAAGAGTTTTATGTCTGAGGCTCCTGTACATGCAGCTGCCTTCAGATGTCCTTTGTTTCAGATGTTTCACCTTTGTTTTAGGTGTTATGTTCATTCTGCAAGATAATCACCCTATTTTACCTGTACCTTCAGCAGGGTGATTTTTGCTTCTGCAGACGATTCTCTCTCTAGGTGTCATTTTCTACCCTCCAATTTGAAGAGACAATTCTTTCATTCACAGGGAGCTTTGCTATGGATTTAAAACTATATTCCCCCCAAAATGCAATTGGAAATGTAGTCTGGTCTGAAGCAGTCCAAAGCTACTGTCTTGTCATCTACTTCATATTTCACTTCACAGACAGTATTTCAGAGCATGTCAAGCACCAAGATGTTTACAGAATGGAATTCTATAAATTCTACATATTCTATATATTCTATAAGAAGAAATTTATATTCTATAAATTCTATAAGAATTTACTCTGCATGTAAAAGTATGAATTCCAACTAAACATGTGGTTACAATAGTTACACGTGGATGATAAAAGCTAAAGTGACACAAATTAAAAAGACTGACTTCACAGTGGTCCTAAGCTTTTATGGTTTTCCAGATTGTCTACCAAGAGCTAGCTGTGCTTAACATATTGATGGGAAATAAAGCAGAACATTTTTAATTACATTCTTACTTAACATATTCATATCAGAAACAATTAGTTTCATGACAATGCTTCATGATTTTTAATCCAGACCACAGTGGCTTTGTGGCATCTTTCCAGAAACAGCTCAAGATGTGCATTTTCTTTATATTTCTTATAAGGTGGTACAGTTGCTCCTGTTGTGTTGTTTCCTCACAGTAATACTTTTAGTCTCTTGTCTTTCAATATTTTTTGCAGGCTTATGTCTGTTAGTTATACTAATTTCTTGTTGCTGCTTGCTAAGGTGCCCAGAAACCCTTGGGCAAGGCTGAGGCTTCCCTATTTTAAGGAGTAGCTTTGAATTTTTGTTTGTGTGCCCAGTTTCACCCTCTCAGAATCTGTTTAATCAACAGATAGAGGAAATTTTTTTTCCCTGAATGTAAACAGTTTGAACCAAATAAATAAACATTCTTAAATTGGTGCTTTAGTTCATTTTAATATACCAAAGAACTTCAAGTATATTTAGTTTAAAACAAACATGCTGCAATGCATCATTCTGTAAAAGATGTTGTTCAATGAAAATCACAGGAGGAGTTTGTTTATCCTTCTCCTCCTCCCAGAGCCATCCCCAAGGTTCTGCTTTTCCAGTATTCACCCTGGCTGCAAGAAACTGGGCTCTGGAAAATGCAAGAAATAAAGTACCCAGCTGCCTTTCTTCTATTATGGGATGGACACAGAGAGACTCTCTTTCAAAGGTGAATTAAGCATTCTGCCTTCTCATGGTTTTTTATCTGCTTTGAGGAGACAAATAAGAAAGAACTGAGCTGGCACAAGCCAAAGTGTGATCTTTCAGGATGTCATTGTCATTTAGGGATGGGTTAGGTGAGAAAGATGGAGCTTATCAGCATTAGGTCAGTACTGTGGGGTCCCAAGGTCCTGGAGGGTCTGAAGCTGTAGAACTGTTTTAATCTCACTGATAACTATCTAACTAGGCTTTTAACACCTGTTTAGATCCAAAGAAGAATGCTTTGCTGGGGCTATTAATAGATTAATTGTTGTTGATTAATTGATTTCTTTTATTCTAAACTATCATAATTGCTCTCCTTGAGCAAGTATCTGACAAAGGATTTAAATATTAATTCTGAGAATCCTGAAATCCCAGCAAAGGCTCAAACCCGGAACAGCTTCTACTTTTTCTGCAACCCTGTCAAGACTTGTGTTTTCCTCCAGACTTGTATGATTAATGCTTGAAGAGCTATTTTTAATGGGCAATGGCAAAGCTTCCTCTGCATTGTTTTTGCACTCTCTGCAGTGAGTGCTTGCACTTTGCAGGATTTATTTTGAGTGGTGGTGAAAAGCAGATCATCTGGAGTTGATATAAACTGAACCATTCTGAGGGCACAAAATGTGTGGGCAGCCTCTTCTGCTAGGAAATAATTCTTCCCATCTGTGGTTTTGTTTACAAGAGGATTCTAAATATACTCTCATCTCCTGTTGATGATTAGTAATAAGCCTCTTCCTGCATTATGGAGTTAGAAGTCTGTTTTTACAGAGTACACTGGGAGCAGTGTCACTGTCAGACTTAGGTTACCCATTTAATAATGATCTGATGCTATCACTGAAATCCTAAGAAGAGTTGTTGTAAATGAAGTTGCCCCCTTCTGTGGTAGGATATAATGTGGCTGCCATAAGGGAACAGGAGACAAAATTGCCAGGGATCAGAGTCATCCCAAAAACCCTGTATTTACTCATTATTTCATCTTTTTCCATGTCTTTCTGTTAGATTTCAATCAAGTTGATTTCTGGAAATTTAGAGGAAGGGTCAGAAAACCCCATATTTCTCCAGTGCCAGGATCTCTCTCAGCATATAAAATATGCAGATCTTATTCTATTGCTGACTGAAATCTCTTTTAGGATGCAATGATCAGAGGGTTCTGTGTCAGCTCAATGCATTTGAAATGTATATTCTGCATTTCCTTAGTGGGTTATGCCCAACAGTAGGACATCCACAAAATATGAGATTTAGGTCACAGAATTACAGATGTGTAAAATTGCAAAGGAGCACTGGAGGACACCTAGTCCAATGTGCCTGCTCCAGAAGGGTCCCCTAGAGCATGTGACTTGGGATTGTGTCCACAAGGGTTTTGAATATTTTCAGGAAGGAGACTCCACAAGCTCTCTGGGCAGCCTGTTCCAGTGCTTAGTCACCCTTACAGCAAAGTTCTTCCTCTCAGTCAGGTCTACTTTCTGAAGTACAAGATGGAGAAAAGGAATGTGATAGAGACTAGGAATAGCTTTTTTAGAAACTCCCATTCCAGTGCTGCAGCTCAGGCAGGGGAAGGCACAAGTATTTGAGGAGAAATTGCCAAACAAGCAAGAAGGAAGAAGGAGGGTTTCCTCTATGCAAAGTATTTCAAAGTACATTTCCCAGTCTCCTTGTCCAGGTATCAACAGCTATGCCAGAAGATTCTGAGCAGAAAAGAGGATAGGAGGAATACTGCACATGACAGAAGAAATTCAGAAGTTATTTTGTACCACCTTCAAGTGGTTTTAATCATCAAGTTTTGTCACAACTTTTCTGTTCTACCATTTGGAGTGGAAGAAAAGAGGTTTATGTTATTCTAGAGCAAGACAACTCAGTGCCAAACCTTATTAAAAACAGCATGTTGGGCTAGAGTACTGAAAGAGAAAATACTTTCCAAATATCTGATGAAAAAGAGTAAGCTGGATCTGGAGATTCTTTAGTAAGGGAAAGAGGAACAAACTAGTGGCATCAAAGCAGACAATTCTGGCTTACATAAGTTCATTTTGGTTTGATGGACCAAATAAAAGGAGACCCAGATGATAAAGAGGCAGCAACTACAATGGAATTGAATACAATGGAGACATTTTCAAATTGCAGAACAAATTTTTCACGCATGGGAAAAAGAGAAATTATTTCAGCCAAACAGCAGTGTGATCAGTTTTCAAATGCCATGCTTTGACTTTGTTTCTTATATAACATTTCTTCACATATTGTGTTTCAAAAGATTTTATTGAAGTAATAGGTGTAGTATAGATTCTTTTCTCCTGTGTTTACAAAGGGACAGGCATGTTCATCTGCTATTATTTATTTATATTTACTGAGTTATACTGAAGGTTTTGAACCAAAATGCAATTAAAGCTGCAAAAGAAGCTGAGGTGGCTGTTTGTGTGGTAGCCAGAAGACATTTGTGTCCTGATCTACTTTTTTCCTTTTAGTTTTGAATTGCAGCAAGTTTTCTTTTTTTATGGTGTTATATAAGCTGAATGTGTCACTTTGTCTGTTTTCCAGTCTGCATGATGCAGTGCAACTCATTTTATGACTGTTCTCAGACACAAATATCCAAGTGCTGGTTAATCCTTGCAGTAGTTTTATAGGATGGGAAGGATTCCACTTGTCCAAATCACAGTGTCTTCAATAAGATGAATATTCTTCCTTTGCCTGCTTTGGGCCTGGATTTTAAAATGCATGTCTGTTTCCAGGAGGCTTTCCCAGATCCCCCTGTTGCAAAACTAAACAGAGGTTCTCCATCATATGTGTGTAGGGCTGTGGGAGTGCACAGGTGCCCCACAGTCCCCCCTGTCTGACACTGCCCTTTAAGAATCTGCTTGATTGTCAGGGGCTCTAAAGGCAGTTTGTTTCTTATTATCAAGCAATTAAAACTCAGCTTTTATGTTAGAGGGTTAATGCTTTTTATTTCTCTGAACCAGTGTGGGCCACAAATTGATCAGGTGAACAAATGAAGTGAATGTAACTCACTAATTTGCATGTGACCATTAGAGAAAATAACACAGCTTTTGATTCTGAAGGCATGAGGGATCTCTGTCCTGAGAACTTAATAGCATATATCCTAATAGGAGGTCATAATCTGTAATACAGGAGGGTACTAGCATAGCCTAATAATAAACTGGACACACTGTGAGTATTCAGTTTTTCCACCTTAGCAAGAAAGGTGTGAATTATTTTCTTATGCTTCTACAGCAATAGCAGGGCAGAAGTGAACTTGAGTCTCAGCCAGCTTTTCTCTTCTGTCTCTCATTTATCCTCCTGGAGAAGTAACTGCTCCATCATTTTACAACCCAAGCAGAGGGAGGCAGGCAGGCTCCTCTGTCTGTGCTGCTCAGCCAAGAACAGCCTGACCTTGAGAGGCTGATGAAGTCAAATATCACTGCAGTGTCAAAGCTAACATGTCATTTGACCTTGAGTGTCAACTTGATGCAAAAGAAATGTGACTGGAGTGACCCTGGAGCAGTAGTTGGCTGTCACTGATGCAAATGTGCTGGTCCCCTTGAGAGCTGCAGCCTGAAAGAATTGCTAATTTAGAGAGTATTATGGGAAGTTCTCATGGGCTAGAACTGAAGCCTTGCCCAACTGTGGTTTAAAAAAAAAGCAAATTATCAGAAAAACTCCCGTGTTCCTCATATGATTGCTGAGATGAACTGGTGAATAGAGAGGCCATTCAGCAGGGAAAAAAAAAAGCACATGGAGAGCTAGCTATCCTTTGTTTTTCCATAAAAAGGGCATCTGCATGCAGCAGAAAGTCACACAACTAAAAAGAGTGAGAAAAAATTTGTCTCCATCCACCAGAACATGAAGAAATAATGGAGGAAAATTGTAGAGAAAACTGTGTCATACTAAGGACTGAGATAGAAAAATGCCCATTTACAAAACCAAGCTGGCTTTCTTCTTGCTAGGAGATTGTCCAGCCCCATTGTCCTGTAAGATCCATTGCTTCCCATGGCTCATTAATCTCAAAAGGAAACTGTTAGATATATAGTAATTTTCAGAGATTCCATTTCCTTTTCTCAGTTTTGTGTGGCTCCTGCATGTCATTATCCACAATAGTATCAGCCTTAGGCCTTTCTAGAGATGCTTTTTCTCTCTCTTCACTTCAGTGTCCTTCAGGCTTGGCAGGGGAGGTGGCATTGTTCAGAATTTCTGTTGTGAAGCATCTGGTACCAGGCACCCACACCATGCTCTTTAAAGATTGAAAAGATGGTGTGCTTCAACAAAATAGTATTTTTGGTACATGAGGCAAAGGATGACAAATCTGTGCATTATTCTTCCTGTTTTGTTGGTCAGGAGTTATGTCAGTGGGGTTAATTTGCTGAGAATTCACAGCAGGTGCTCTCATATCACAAGGAGATTGGTGACTGCAGGGCCATCCTTCCTAACATCCCCTCAGATCCACCTTATGGGAAAAAAAAACCCTCAAAATTATTAGACAGCTCTTCATTTCAACTCAGAAAGCTCTGTCACTGTAGGAGGGGGGACTAGCATGACAGAATATCACAAGATTAGCTGCCTCAGAAAAAAATTAACCTGAAAAACAAGATGTGAAAAATACCATGCAAAGCTCTGAGGATACAGCCCAAATGGGAATGTTAGCACTAATTTCATTTTGACCTCCAATTTCTTTATTTTGAATTTGCTCCAAGTAAGCAGCTTCGGTGAAGTTACTGCACCCATTTGGTTCCACTTAGGTGAACTGTTTTTAAAATTCTCAGTAGAAAAACTTCAAGTTTCCTGAGAGCAAAAGTATCTGATGGTGGTGTTTGAGTATTAACTCCTCTGTCCTCTTTATCATCTTGTTCTGTGCTAGGTGTGAAGTCTCAAATCAAAGCATCTCCCCAATGCCTTGATGGTATTACACATTTCATGGATGGGGTGGTACCCAGCAGAAACAGAGCTGCTTTTGGAATAGAAACAAGAGCTCCTGAGCAGCCACCTGGAAAAAGCCACATCAGCCCCACTGGCCTAAAAGGCTTGTCTTTCTTGTTCCAAGATTGTCCAAAGAACTGGGTTTGGCAGTTAGATGAGGAACTGGCACAGCTGGCAAATCTTGATGGTGCTACTGGGAAAATGTCTTTAGCATAACTGATTATTGATAATGAGCAACCCTTGTCCTTTTGAGCACTGGCAAACATCAAAACACAGCCACAGTGTAGGAATAAAATAAGAAAAAATAATTCTCACATGATTAAGTAAGCTTTCAGACTGATTACACAGGTTCCCAGTGTCTCTCTGTGTGCCTTTAGGTAAAGATAAGACCATGTCAGAATTCTCCTGACACCAGAATCCTGCCCAGCCCAGAAGTGTTAGTTGGGTGATTTTGTTTTCTGAGTTAAGGGTGGCACAGCTACTCAGCTGATTGACTTGGTGGGGTACAGTGTATTTACAGCATCTCTATTGGAGAAGAATTAAATTTCTGGATTTTCTTCCTTTTTTTTTTTTTTCTTTTCTCTGTTTGTAGGTCTTTCTGCAGATAGCATAATACTCTCATTTCTTCTGAAAAAATCAAAAATCCCCTTTCCATAATTTTAAAAAGCTTATTACTCTGGTGTTCAGGGAATTCCAAACAACCTGGCTTGACTTATTGAAGTGAGCAGCAAAGCTCCAGCCTGCTCCATACTGGAGCAAATATCCCCTCTGAGCATCCCTGGGGATGTGCCTGGGTGGCCTGGCAGGATCCTTCCAGCCCTGGAAGTGTCCTAGGCAATCCAGCTTGTGTTCAACCTTCCCAAGGCACAGTGCAGTGTTTTATCACACTAATTTGAGGCTAGATCATACAGGGGGATGATTTAGCCCTTCACAACCTTGCAGTTGTTGCTGTGAGTTTATCAAACTGGCATGGAACCTCCTCAAAGAGCTAGCTTACAGTAAATAAACAGCAAACTGACCAAGACTCTGAAGGAGTTTCCTGAAGCCTTTGCCTGTTCAGAAATGATAGTATTTAATGACACCAGTAGAAGAAGCAGCAAAGTCTCCTGAGTGCTTTAAAAAAATATTCAATGTCAGGATGTGCTTTTAACTCCTCAGATTTTGGTAACACCATTTAAATGGACTTCTAGCATATGTCATTCTCTCTGAAAGGTCTCTGCAAATTTTGACTTGAAGAGCTGAAGCCCGACGTGCTTCTAAATAATTCCTTCAGGGATTAAAGAAGCATGGGGTCTCCTGATAAATATTTTTTATAAGAGCTCCTGGTGCCTGCTAAGTGAAAAACACTGTGTGCAGCAAGCAGCTCTGAATACTGGCATGGCTGGTGCCTGGTTTCTGTTTTTCCACAGCATCAGACTGTTCCAGCCTCTTGTCAGTAAACTTAAGTGTACTGGGTTGTATTATTAGCCAAGGGTTACTCTTTGCCCTGGATATTTACAGAGCCAAGTAAATACATTGCAAAAGGAGACATTGCCCAGAACTCCTAATGGAAGTGGATTTGCAATGTGCTTTCTCACTGAACAAATCCTGTTGTAACAGGATTTTAGAGCACCTTCACTCAGCACACTGAAACGACCTAAGATGCACAAAGTGCAGTGGTGGTGTTTGAGGAAGAGGAGATGATTATTTGAGTATTTGCCAGTTTGTTCTGCTGCAGAAACAGGTCCCAGGGGACCTCTGGGCCTCAACCTGGATGTCTGTAAGAACTTGTAAGTGCCTCAAGGAGTGCATGGCATCTAAATTTTAAGGTGATCCCTGCTGTGGATAGGGACATGATATGATGTTGAAGAAATGTGTGAAATGCTGCAAACAGGCAGGGGCAGCCCAGCTTGTGCTGGAATAGCAACCAAGGGCATCCTTAGCTCCTAAGGCAAACTCCATACAGCAGACTGTATATTGTCAAAAATATGATAACATTGGTTTGTTGAGTCCCTGGTTTCAATTTTAAACTTATATTTGCTGAAAACAAGCACTCAATTGCAAAACAGACATCTGTAGGGGTTTCTTTTTCACATTAAAGTACCCAAAGAAGACACGCAAGCAAAGATATGTAAACCCAAAGCTATGTTCCTTCAACATAATCCCTGGAAGTGGGATTATGGAAGGGTTCCTTTGAGGTAGATCTGAGTTTTCATGTACAATCTTGGAAAAAGAAGCATAGAAAACAGAGTAGCAATAATTGCCATTTAGCAGCACTTAAAGGGCAGTAGAAGCACGGTGTCAAACACTCCTGCTTCATTTCTCAGGGACTTTGTGGAGGTTTTATTTCTGGGTTTGCATCATGTGGATTCCCAGTAATGGGGCTTCATTTTGCAAAACCTTTCAAAACAAAGCTCAGCTTAAACTGCTTATTTTCATCCTTTTTGTGGTTTGATAATATGAAGCTAACATATTTCCCACAGTTTCTGGCCAAAAACATTAATCTAAGGTTTATCTGAAACTCAGTAAAAGTTCACATGTAATTGGGGTTGGATTTTGAGGTGATTTCATTGAATCTGTACTGAATTTTGAGGTTACAACAGAACTACAGTGTGTGGCAGAAAATACCTGGTTTTTTGTTAAGTTCCCTGTCTACTTCCTGGGCATTTAATTTGACAATTTAACCAGAATTTTCTGCTTGGAAGTAATAACGCAGTATTATAGTGGCACCATCTCCTATCACCCCTTGAGTAAAAAGAAGGAAAGGGGAAAACAAAATCTTGTTCCACAAGTATTCCTTTTCTCTAAGTAGTGACAAAGGCCACCTCAGTTTAACCATTCAACTTCTCTACCTGCTTCCATGGCTTTGGCTCTGGTGCTCATCCAATCCTTCAATGAGCTGATTCACCCAGCTCTTTGCTTTTCCTTTTTTTTTT
>VXBI01008664.1:162227-185588 GCA_013397375.1 Toxostoma redivivum
AAAAAAAGCAAGCAGGACAGAGGAGTGCCAGAATGAAAACGAGGTAGAAATTCCTGGGTAAGTAAACATTGTCAGCCTGCACTTTAACAGACTCAGTGTAAATGTCTTAATTGAATAAATGCTTTTAGCTGAAGGCCATCTTTTGACTGAAAGCAAATGAAATTGGAACTGATTGCTTTAAGACGACAAAGGCTTTAAAGAAGACTGACCCTCCTCTAGTGATCTTCTCAGGATCTTGATTACCTCTAATTCAGGAATGCCGGCAGTAGTCATGTTACTTTTCACTTCTAATCAGACCCCTAAAACCAAAATGTGCCTTAAGTTCATTGTCAGTTGCATGCTGCTGGTAAGGAACTACTTCTGAAAAAAAAAAAAAAAGAAAGAAAAAAGGAAAAGTTTCTGGGATGATGGATGATCCATACTGCTGAAAGTTTCCTCTGTGTGCAAATAAACAGAATCTATCTGTGATCCACCTCTTCATAATAGCTTTGCATCCTCCAAAATTATGGCTCTTCAATCTTGGTCCAGCACATGCAGCAGAGTTGCCTGTAGAGATTTTTGTCTGTATTAAGTCCTCAAAATAAATTGATGATATAAAAGGCTTCTCACATCACAGTTGTCTCACAGTTGAATTAACTTAGCAGCTCCTCATGACACAGCTTATGGTTTTGAGAGGAAAATCCAGGTCCTGTTGGAATTGTGCGCCATGCCTGCAGTGGGAATTTTTAAAAACTGCTTTGATAAGACTGGTACGTTCACAGAAAGCAAATCTGTGCTTTGAACAAATTCTGTTCTCTTCATCCTGTGCCAGTGCAGTCTGTGCTGCCAAAACTCATCTTCTGCCAGTGTAACTGTGCCTAAATAAAGGTTTCTCCCTGGCTGAGTGAGGATGTGAGCAGCACACAGCCTTGGCACTTTGGCTGTCCTGGCAGAGATGTGTACAACAGCCATCTGTACCAGGATGCTGGCCAGACATTAGGGACATGGAAACAGCAGCTTGCAGCTTGTGGGGTATCAAAGAACATGCTCAGAACAGTTTGTCCCCACATCCCTGGCAGTATTTGAAGTAGAACCCAAAGCTTTAATTTTAAACCCACACTTAGGCAGCCACCTTAAATTAGCGTGGCTGTACACACTGCTGCCAAAAGGAATGTGGTTCTGGAGCTCCCAGGGGCTCTCCCAGCTGAAGTGGCTTCAGGATTGAGGAATACACATAGTGTCAGGGCTCAGGGCTGCAGTGGGAGCTGCAGGTAGATGCTGGTAGGGGAAAGGCTGGAGCCCCAGGTGAGGGAGGGGCCATGAGGCTGCACCAGCCCTTTCCACACAAAGGGCACAGGCACCTGCAGCTCCAGCCAGGTGAGCACACACTCAGGGCCACCAGGAGCCAGTGGTTCAGCAGGAAAACTCCAGACTACGGCACACTTAGACTGTGAGGGAACAGAAACCCAGGGATTCCTTTTTTTCTGTGTCCCCCCCCAGAGGTACCAGCAGGAGCTGTGTCTGTTCAGCTGCTACTGCAACTCGATTAAATAATGAGAAGGATGCTGACATCTGGGACTCTGCTATGGGAAATCTGGGCTGCAGACAGTGAAGGAAGCCTGCCTGACTGTGTGAGTGTGAGAGGTGGGGGGAGTCAATGGGGTGCCCATCGGGTCATGGAAGCCCCCCACAGCCCCAACAGAGAGAGCCTGGGTGGTGGGAGTGTGACTGCCAGAGTGACTAGACAGGAAACTTTCCTTAACATCAGGCTATATTTTCATCCTCAGCTGTGACAGCAGTTAGTGAGATAAAAGGGTGACATGGATTGGGAGACCAACACAGAAGTTTTCCTTCAGTTCTTTTCCATGTCCAAACTGTGCTGGGACAACTGCAGGCCAAGGATGAGCTGGGAATGAGCTGTTAGGGGACAAAATTCTTTAACTTTGCACTGAGAAAATTGACCACAGCAGCACAGGGTTTGGATATTTCAAGACAGGTTCTTTCTTTCTGTTCCATGTGGGCAAATGCAAGGCTGCTGGTTAGTTACACTGTTCACAGCATTTCTGTGCTGACCTCGTCTGAATGAGCGTGGATTTGTTGTCATGTGTGCGAGTGCATGATCAAACAGCCGGTGCAAATGTAATACCAAATGTCAAGAAGATTTAATCATATGAGCTGAAACATCTCCCACTAATGATACAACCTAATCACAGGATGCTGTTTTGCATGCATCACTGTCAAATGCTTTAATAGTTTTAGTCAGAAGGTATTTCAGTGATTACAAGCTGCTTGTGATTAAAATTAGTACAATTACACTAATGGAATAGGATTTGTGTAGTTGCCCAAAGGCACATGCTGAAAAATAGAACTAAATTTCTTGTATAAACGATAAAACAAACCTAAGACAAAGTTTATTTGAAGGCTTATGTCCGCATTGGTCCTAGTGGCTGGCCCACATGTTTTCTCTGCCAGTTTGTTTGCTTCTCTTTTACATTGTCAACTAAATTCATTCCCTTTGAAATACAGACAAACTTCCAAACATAAAAACAGCATGTCTTCCAAAAAGGAAAAAATAAATTTTATTGGTGAAAATAACCAAAGAATTATACGTAGCAGAGATGTGCATTTTTCCCACTATTAATAAGCACATGTGTTTATGTTATTTTTTCTGGCAAAAGCAGAAAAACTTCAATAGTTTTCCCCAACATCTATGCATGCTTCCTGAAAATTGGCAGATTAATAGGGTTTGAACTGATTCAGACTAAGGCTACAGAGTATAAGGGGCAGTGTGATTCTGTGTTAACTCATAACTTAGCTGTCATTCTCCTATTCTGGTGAAATCTGTCACTCGCCCAAATTCTGGTGGCTTTATTAGGTAGGAACCCCTGTCAGCAGCAGTGAATTAATTTTTGTAAGCCTTGCCCACCTGATGTGAGGCACGAAGTCTTTATAAGAGCCTTGTCTGGTGTTTGTATTAGTGCCAACTTCTCCAGTGTGTTCATCTGAGCACCAGAACAGTAGGACTGTGGAGGGGTACAAGGGAATGTCTGTGCCCTGTGTCTGCTGAAGAGATGGCTGGGGCAGCTGTCAAGGGATGAGTCTCCTAAAGAGCCTGGCAGAATGGAGAGGAGCTGCTGCTGCAGGAATGGGGATGGGGTGACCTGGGGCTGTGTCAGATGGAGCTGCTCACAGAGCACAGCTCTCAGAGCTCAGCTCTGCCCCTCTGCCTGGATCTGGGGAAGGCTCCTCTGCAGGGCTTGCAAGACAAGCAAAACCACCAGCCTGTATGTTTTCACTCAGGGCAGCTGAAGGCAAGAGCTTCTTTGTCAAATAACTGAGGACACAAGGGAGAGAAACAGATTTTGATCCTCTGAGATTCCACTTAAATAGGCAAAGTGCACAGTTCCTGACCACAGTTCTTTGCCTTGATGTTAAGGCAATCAGGTTCTCTTGACTTCAATTTGAATTTACTTTACATGTTGGTTTTGTTTTTCTGAAGCAGGAAAACCTCCAAACTATTAGCTGGAAATCCTCAAAACCACAAAAATTACTGGATATTTCTTTTAAAAAGATATTAGTAAGTAAAAGAAATTAGACTTTTTTTTCCCTCCAATCAGGTTCCAGCTTGGGAATCTTCATTACTATTTTTGACTTCTTAAAGGTAGAAATGTTGTTATAGTTTTAGCTTTCGTGTACTGAGGACCATTTAGTCTGTTTTTAGCTCTCTTTCTCTAAAGCAGTTGGCATTGCTGTTTCACAAACAGTTTATCATAGGTTTTAACCCGTGATGCTTTTTCACTTACCAGAATCTGCTTTTCTTTTCAGTTTTGTTTTAACTCACTGGGGATTCATCAAAACAGTCTCAGCTGCTTGCAAAATAGTTATGAAATCAGCTGAAAGACCTTTCTCCCAAAAGCATTTTGAGTGTGTAGGATTATGAGTTCTTTGATAGGACATTCTGAGGTCCAGGCATGTTTTTGTGGCCAGGAGGAGGTGACTGGGAAGTTGAGATGCAGGGCAAGGGTATGGGCAGTTGTGTTTTGATTTATGAATAATCTTCTAAATCCTTTGCATTTTTGGTAAATCATATACATGGAATAGTAATAAGAACTTCTCCACTGAATTTCACAAAACTCTGTGAATTTAAACTAGCTGAAGACATGGTTCAATGACTGGAAAGCGAAACTGAGCTTATTTAGCTGCTGCAAATAACTCTTGTATATTCACCTGTTGCATTAGCTATTTGAGGGTTTTGTGTTTGTTGTTCTTTATTGTTTGGAAGGTTTGTTTGTTTGTTGTTTGTTTGTTTTGACTATGAGTTCTCAAAAATCTTTCCTTGAAGTTATACCAAACATAAAGTTCAGTGCTCAGATTATGATAGTTGAGTGGGACATGTTTTGGAACAGACAGCATGCTCCTGAAAACCCTTCTGGTCCAATTGTGTATGAAATTCATGGCACCTTATTTGGTTAAAAGTTCTGAAAGTGCATGTCCTACCATGACATTTTGCAATTGCACTTTTCTTAGGATAGCAGATGTCCTCAGCATCCTGGGACTTGTATGCTGGCATGTGCTGTCCCCAGTGGAGCCTGGTGGATTAGGGGAAAAGGGATAATGCATCCTAATCCTCAAGCTTTGGATTTAGAGCAGAAGGTAAAGCAACCTGGAGATTGCTCTTATTTAAGGCAGTGACTCTGTTGCAAGTAAATATTCTCAATATACTCAGTATGTCTCACACTTTATCCAGGGCAGTTGTTTAGCAGGGAAAAGGCCTCTAAAATGTTCTGCTACTGACATGGGAAGCATCTGCAGAAATTCAAGATCATGAGCAATCTATTGAGAAGGTTGTTATCAGTGTGACCTAACCAGAGGGATTTTTTTAATATTTCATGACAGAATCAATAAGACAAGGAAGGGTTTTCTTCCCCTAGGAAGACACACAATTACTCCGTGCCATGGCAGCAGCTCTTCAGTGGAAGGAGCACAGCACTCAAGATCCATCAGCAGTAGTTCAAGAACCCTTTATTAGTATTTTGCCTAACATAGCGAAAAATCAGAAGTTTACTGTCTTACAAAATGAAAAATTAGTGCTGCTTGGGTGTTTAAAAAGTTGTTGTAGTAAAAATACAGAAAAAATCAGCAAATAGAAGTTTGACGGGTGAAGCAGTATGCCAGAAACCATTTAAATTTTGTCATTGCTACATGACAGAATTGTCTGTGACATGAGGGATGTCCAATTTTAGAAATTTTTAGCTGCTGGGCAGCCCATGCAAGTCTTCATTTTCAGCCACACAGAAGCCTTCATTTCTTGTCATTTCTTGTATTGCTTCAGATTTCTTTAGGTAAAGCTGTTGTTATTGTTATTAACCAGAACCTTATTTTTTGCATTTCTATGTATCAGTTTGTGACATGATGGTGCTTAGCACCACATGAGCATAAAACAACAACAAAATTCTTGTATCATAAGGCAACTTGTTATCTGAATCGATGAAGGGTAAATTAATATGCCCAGAAAAGGAAGTATGAGGATTTGGAGCAACCAGTACCAGTCAGTGCCAGCTGCAAGAGTCTGGGCATGTCAGGGCACATCAGTGGTCTGTTCACTTCAGAATTTCCTTTACTCATCACTACAAAGAAGAGTTTTGGGGTGGGTTTAAAGAAGGATAATATATTCGTTTCAAAGGAGCTTTTTCCATGCCTGAATTAAAGCTCAGGGAAAAAACCAGTCTCTGTGTTAATGAGGACAGAAGGAAAGAGATAGAGGTGGGCTGGACACTGACCTGGAGAAACACAATGGCACCAAGTCAGCTTTCTTCAATGAAAATTATTTTTGCCTATTTAGGAGTAAATAATTATAATGGTTTATCATTATTCCTTTGCATATTGTAAGTCATTATCTTTTCAGTACATAATACAGAAACTCCTCTGCCTTACCTACCTGAGAGAAAAAAAGATCCTGGGAGTTTGTGGGAGTGTGACAGAGTCAATCTGCCAGGCCCTCCCATATTTATATTTCAGCCATCCTGCCATGAGAAAAACCTCCATAAGCCTGGTTAGGAAAATGCATTAGCAATATCATGTGGCAATAAAAAAGGAGTGCCTCTCAGATTCAGGATTTGAGCAGCAGGACCTACTCATGATCAGTATTATTGAGCTAACTTTAGCTTTTGATCCTCCAAAGATTTTCCAGATCTGGGGGGTTTTGTGCAAACACTCTTATTCCTAAATTCTGGTTTCCAAAATCTCCCAAGCATGTGGTCTGTTGTAAAGCTGCTTACTTTTTGTCCACAAGCAATGTTGTGAAACAACTGGAGAATTCTGCAGGCTGTTTAACTCAGTGCTACATTTCCCTCAAACATGCATGAGTGTGTGTATTCCAAGGATATTGCTCTGAGCAATCTGGAGATGGCTTGATAGAGGTTCTTTATCTCTTGCATTACAGTTCTAGATGTTATCACCCTCAAAACATATTTGAACTTTTTGGTAAACATTCAGCATCTCTTTGAAGCTAAAAAACATATCATGGCCCTGTTCCATAAGAGCTGGCAACTGTGGTTTTAGCTGCTTGGGGGCAAATTCATGTGGGAACACTGAGGCCTTTGGAATACTCTCCTTCATTTCAGCCGTGGAAAAGGGCCTGCTAAATTCTATCCTCAGAGAGTATAATTAATAAAATCTTATCAAGAAATTCAGTAATAGATATTCCAATAGTCACATGAAGAGTTGTAACTATGGTGGTGCACTGAAAGGTAAAGGTTATACTATCAGACCAAGTGGGTGACTTCTTTTTCCATTTAAAAGTGTCAGAAATGTGAATAACTGACAAAACATTTCCAGTGTCTTGATCCTTAAATGTTCTGCTCTGAGGTTTCCCCACCATCAGCATCAGGTTCAGTGGTTATGAAGTGAGGTGACTTACATGACCTTAGCAAAATCTGAACACCAGACTTGACAGGAAGCAGAGAACATCACCTTTTTCCTTGTGGCAGTCTTTTTCAGGGTCACTCTTAAAACAGAATTTGTGAGTCTCATCTACCCCCAGACTGAATGATTGGTTGATCAACTCCATATTTACACAAAAGGATCAAAATGGCAAAAAATGGCTTTCAATTAGTACCATTCTAAATTCTATCTCTGGTGATTTTCAGTGGCAGAACTGAAAGCAGAGTTTGAGTGATAGTTCATTATCCTGTCTCTGCACCTACTTGCAGCAAAAGTAAAAGCAACATATTTTCTCTCCTGTGTCCAAGTTGTGACTCACAGTTCAGCAGCTAAGTGGGGCATACATTGCAAGAATTAGGCTATGAAATTACTTGCAAGTCTGACATTTCCAAAGCAGTGTCACCGAATGATCTTGCGCCAACCTGGGGTGCATCAAGCACAACACATCACCAGCTGGCTGGAGGAGGTGACTGTCCTGCTCTACTTTGCAGCCTCACCTCAAGCACTGTGTGCAGTTTGGGGCACCACAACACCAGAAAGACATAAAGGTGTTAGGGTGTCCAAAGGAGGGCTAGAAATAGAGTAAAGGCTCTAGAGGGGAAGCATTACAAGGGGCAGCTGAGGTCAGTCTGTTCAGCCCAGAGGAGATTGAGGGCAGAACTCTGTGCTGGAGACATGTATTAGTAGACTGGGTCTGTCTCTTTCTTCCAATGTCCAGAAAGAAGAAAAGCAAAAAAATATCTCTGCTCCAGATTTGCCTACCAACCATCCCAGGGCCATGAAGTATTATTTAATTGTCCTTGGACTACTCTTCACAGCTTTATTACCACCCATACGGAAGAGAAACAATGGGAAATACTCCAAAGACCCTTGGACCAAGCTAAGAAGTTTCCTAGTGATGTCTTTAAACCAGACCCCAGGGAGGCAGCAGTTCCCTAACAGGAGTGTCTGTCTGGCTTGTAGGACCCTCTGCTTCTCTCAGACAGGAGTCACCTACAACTATAACCCACCTTTCCTTCCTCATGGAGGTGATCTTGGTACAGAAGGCACGCCTTTCTGGCCTTCACAACACCTCTGGTGCAGCTGGACCATCATCCACATCATCCACTGAGTGCCTTCCACATCCAAAGCCTCATTCCTGTTGGACAGAGGCACCAAGGAAAGAGAGGGAAGGCAAGGAGGGGCTTCTCCTGCCACCTGTGACATGTGAACACAGGCCCACAGTGACTCTGTTTCCCAGAAGTTCTTTCCTTGGGAAGCTCTTGTTGACTTGCAGTTCCCTTCCACTTATGAGTAAGATGTTCTCATTCCAAGGTATAATCGGTGATATGAGCCACAGTGTTAAAGTTCTTCCAGTGCTGTCTTTTATGTTGTTCAATGTACAGCAGACAACAGACAGGACTTTTACCCCTTAAATTACTGCATGAACTCACTTTGATGAACTTTCTGATCACTGGACTGACCTCGATCTACTCAAGAAGGAAAATATGGACAGAAGGGACTGAATACATAGAGAAGCTCTCTGATGACAGTGGTAACAGAAAGAATGTCAGCATGTAAGGCATGAGAAAAAGACAAAAATATGCCTGTGGTTAAGGATGCAGGATGTAAATTTTTTTGAAGTTATATAACTTAGTTTATTTAGGAATTCAGGACTCTCAGTTTAAGTTCAATTTTCTGATCATTTTTGTATTATTTGCAATCAATTTAGCAGTCTCTGTTTGGAGGCAAGAAAAACAAGCCTCACATCTCCTTTCCTTCCAATGGCAGGAAAAGAGGTACCTGCCTTTGGAATAATATACAGATGAAAAAACCTACCTGCTTAGCAGATGTGCTAGGAAGGGGAGTCTGGGAACCACAAGCAGGTGTATAGCAGGAATAAGAACTAAAGTATAATCTTTCTAAGCTCCACATTCTTAATTTTATCCCTGGATTTGCATGCCTGCAAGGTAGATGGATCTACCAGGATCAGATAGTCTGCAGGCCTGAGTTTCATTCATCAGGTTGCTCTCTCCCAGTTTGAAATTCTTCCTCAGAAGGTGAGAATCCATAATCCAAGTGGCATCAGTTCACACCAGATTTAGATGCTTATGCATGCTTTTGCTAAATCCAATTAGCTGTCCAGAGTTGAACTCTGAAAAACCAGGTGAGGAGTAAAGGGTGTGGGAACTTGCTGTTGTACTTCAGTCCCTAACAGCATTGGAAAGTTTTGGGTGTATGCAAAGCAATTAACTCCCGAATTTACTCTTTGTGTAGTAAGAGTCTCAGGCATAGATGAGCCCACATCAACATCAAAATAGGAGCTCTAATCTGCACTGCAGTAGTTCCTGTCACAACGGGAATGGCAGCACAGAACAAAGGGAACTTGAGAGCTGGCACAGATGGGTTTCCTTACAGTGTCTGACCAGACAGAGCCAGGAGAGTGAGATCTGAAAACCCTGCTGGATTTTCTCTGAAGTCCATATGTTACTTGAAAGGCATTAGAAAGACACACCTGTTCCTAGCTGGAGAACTTGCTAAAACACCTTAAGCCTCCACGCGACAATCTGTACCCAGCCCATATGTTGGCAGATGCAGCTTTAAGTTCATGGGGGGAAATGAGGTTGTTGAGATGGGGGAGATTCTTTGCTCAGTAAAATGTTGAAAGTTACCTTTTTTCTGTCTAGTAAATTTTCCCATTGCTTTCTATGGAGTAAATGCACTTAGTAATCAGTGTACCATTTCAGTGCTTCCTCTTTCTGCTGTGCACAGCAGCAGCAGCAGCAGTAACTCGTGGTGAAGGCAGGGACTTACAGGGGTTATTGGGAGGCAATCCCCGATGGAAGTCCAAAAAGAAACTGAGTCAATACCTCAGGGGAAAGTACAGTTCATCTGGGTGCTGACATGTGCTCACTGTCACTATGAAACCAGCTTGCCATGTCCAGCCCCAAGAAGGGCTGGAAGGTGTAAAGACTGAGCAAAACACAACCCTCCAAGCTCACAGCTCTGGCCATGGCTACAAAAGCAGGTTCTTTTCCCAGATGTTGTTCCTTTTCCTGCTTGCCCAGATTGGCACTTTGGCACTGCAGAATAATCCTGCCTTAGCTACAGTACTAAGGTTGAGTGTAAAGTCTGGGAAACATTAATTGACTTAGAGCCATTAAGCCTCTCCCTGTCTCAGAGCCAAAGTTGCAGCATTGCTGTGGCAGAAGACAGAGTGCTGTTCAGTCCAGACTGAGGTTGCAGTGTAACCTTTGTGCCCAGAACACAGTTTGGGAGCTATGAAACTGAAGGAAGTGAGCGATGGAGAGGGAGGCAGGCTTTCAAAGAAGGGTGTGGTGGGGTGGTAAAACTCAAGCCAAGCAAGTATGTGATATCCAGAAGGAAAGAGGACACTTATTGGATCCACATGTCACAACAAAGAGCAATAGAAAGAAATCTGTTTAAATGTGAGCAGATAGAGCATTAGGGATATCCAGCATGTCTTTCACACAGATCCTTAGCTCCATCTCTCTAGGAGCTCCCTCTAAGTGCTCTGAAGCTTTCATATGATCCCTTAGCCAGAAGCCTCCCCCAGTGTGTTCTGTAGAACACAGGCCACTTTAGATGGGGAAAGATAACTGCTAACAGAACATGGCCTCACTTCTAGTCAGGATTCAGCTACTTCCTATGGTTGATTCTCCTTGATTTTTACCTCTGGTTACTTTTACAGGGTCTACACATGGTCTTAGGAAATGGCTGGAGACCATGATCCTGCTAGAAGCAGAGAAATCACCTTTTGTGTTCCATGCTTCAATTGTAGGCAGGAATTCCAGAGTTTCCTCCTTGCATATTGGGTACAGTTGTATGTCCTGTGGCAGAGTATCTTATAGTTTCATAAGGTGATCTGACGTTTTGAGGAAGCTTCAGAACACTCATCCCCAATTTTTTGTGCTTAAGGAATGGTTTGTTTGCCTGCTTTGAAAAAGCACTAAAGGCCTTGCAAGGCACGAAGCAGAAAAAGGCTGACATCTTGTTCTCCCTGTGGAGCTTTCTCAGAAAATGTTGCCTAACTCACTTGGTTGATACTTGGTGGATCAAAATTGGTGGCCAAATTTCACCATATTAGGTTATATTAATAAAAAATACATCCTAAAGGTAAAGAATACTTTTTTTTTACAAGCCCCTGCACATCTCTTTGCCTCACTGCATATACTACAGGAAACCAGTTACCTCCATTTAAAGCTGTGGAAAAGTACCACAAAGGAAAAGACTGCAGTTTTCAAAGTTACTTCTGTTATTCTTGAGCAATCAGAATAGTGTAATTTCTTCCAGTGCTGCACAATTTTGAACTCAGAAACATCTATATAACTTGAAATTTCATTGTACTTAATATCATTTTCACCAAGAAAAATTACTGCAAATGAAAATGTTCATATGTACAGTCAGTTAAAGAAACCTTTGAAAAATGTGAGCCAGCAGGTAATTTTTAAAAAGCAATTTTTAGAAGTTGATTTTGAATGAGCTATTGTGTTTCAATTAACAACTCCATAGGAATTCCACCACATTATAGCTCTGTGTATTTTCTGCAGAATAATGAGATTTCCCCTGTTTCTGAAACAGTAGCTGAGCAATAGCTTTTCCAGAGCTCTGCAGTACTAACACATGGTGGTGAAAGAAGGAGGGACAGGGAAGTGTATGAAGAGAATCCTGTTATCCCAAGCAGTGTGGTAAACTCTTACATAGACAAAAGCCAGAAGGATGTAGAAGCCATAGTTCATTCCCCCATGGATTATTAATTTCTGACTGTTAACAGAGAGTTGTAATCTCTAAAGAATGTTTAGTGAAAAGCTGGTTTGATCAATGTGCTGGATTAAACTAAATAAACTTTATCACCTATTTCTCATTGTTTGAGTAGGATAGTTTGGGAGATTGTCCCTCTGCTTCACACAAGCTGGAATGCCTCTCCTTTAAAACAGATCAATTTGACAGCTTCAGAGGGGTACAAAAAGAGATGTTTGTAAGGCTTTTACCAGAAGGAAACTATTTGCATACCACTACAGGATGTGATTTTTATATTTCCTGGTAAAGATTTGTGCTTTGTTAAGATATGAATATGAGTAGCGACGCTCCTTTGGATGAATATAGCAAAAGCTCTAAACCTTTCTGGGTTATTTCTGCTGGGTCTGATCATTATGTATAAAGCTCATTGCTGCCTGATCCGATGAAGAGTAGGGCAGTCTGGAAAGATGCACCTGAGCTGTAAGGTGATGGAAAAGCCATCTCTGTAATGGGTGGTGATGGGAGCCTTTCCATGTTCAATTTAGTTAAAATCAAGCACAGATCTTTGCTGAGGCATGGAGAATGGTTTTGGTTTCTCTGCCTTCCGAGGAAGAACACACAAGAAGTCTCATGGCAACTAGGACCAGATGCTGGAGACATGAATTTTTATGAAGGAATTTCTGGCAACCACATTAAATAATGCCTTTAGCCGACATGTCGGCTCTCTGAACTAATTTTTATATCATCAGCACTGCAGATGGGTGATTTGTAACAACACTAGCTGACAAGTTAAAGTTATGATCTCCTACAACAAAAGACCCTTCTACCAGAAATGTTTTCAAATTTGCAGTTTCTCTTCCACTCAGGGTGATGGTAGTACATAGAACTATGGAAGGGAGATGAGGAGAAAATATTCTTTCACCCCCCAGGACCCAGTTGCTGTATCAGTTTTAACACCAGCTGAACTTCTTTACATCTTACATCTGGTTCTAGCTTATAAGATATTGGAATTCTTCACACCTGTGGCCTCTTTAAAATGAGACAAGAGTTCACTCTTCAGTGACTGATATCCCAGTACAAATTAGCCCTGATTATGTCATTCAGCAATACTAGAAGACCAAGCTCTGTTTCCCTTTATATGCATCATCTGCATGACTTCAAGACTGAGGATGGGAAAACTGCCAGTGCTGTAGCAGAGGACATGTGCAGGTAGATAAAAACAGAATCTATTCTGTAGAGTGCAGGAGAGACATGTTGGTAAACCCTTCTGAAAAGAAATGACTTAGAAATCAAGCCATAGGTTTATTATAGTCATTCTTGTCCATGATGTTCATTGAAATAGGAATTCTATGATTTTCACCTCAAGTTCCACGGCATTGAAGAATGCCAGAATTCAGAGTAAGTTCCTTCTTCAACTTATTTAAAACTATCATGGTGATTATTCACTGATGATATACCACCACACCACTTTGCCAGCATTGTTTTTATTTCAAGAGCTTGTGTCCTACTGGTGCTCTGCAGCTCATTTGATGCAGGGAGGTGTGGTGGCTGCATTTCTACACGAGGCTCATGAATGTTCAGCTAACTGTTAAAAACTGGCTCAGGAAGTGGTTTTGATTTCTGGTTCTATATTTGAAAGCACAACAAACTCTGTGTGCATGGTGATGCCCCTTACTTTGGAATTGTGGATTGTCCAGCTGCATAGAAGTAAGATGGTTTTGCACTGAAAGGCTTATTGTGGAGGAAACTGAAAAAGGGAAAGGGGCATAGAAGGGAAATGATGCACATACAGCTATAGAAAGCATCGTGACCAGGGACAGAACTTCCCGCCTTGCTCTGGTTCATCAGGATGTGTTGGCAACAGTCTCCAAGGTTTCCTGAAACATCCTTTTCCTTTGACCATGCCTCCTGACACACACCATGCAGTTGTGGTTTTCTGCAGCTCTGTTTTGATATCTTCTGCAGAGTGGACAAAGCTTGTGAAAGAAACCTGAAATCCACTAATCTGTCATATACTCTTGGAAAACAGCATGTTATCATCTATCTGCCTGTGCTTTTGAGGCTGCTTGGTCTTTTCCATGTGGGTGACCCAAAGAGTTTTAGCAGATTTTCATGCACATGGCTTTCACCCTGTTCCTTGCTGGTGCTCCTCCTGTTTGATTACAGCACGGCTGTACAGAGCTTAAACTGCAATAAAACGGTTTAGTGGAAATTGTACATAGTGATCTCTGATTTCCTCTTAGGAACTACAATCCTCCTTAATGATTTTCTGCTTCCTGGAGTTTGGTTGTTACTTTCATAGTTGGATTTCTCTTTTAGCCAGTCTTCCCTTTTTATCCAAATGCCCTCCCTCCTTCCCTGTTTTGGAAGAATAATATTTGAGGGCATTTCTTAAGCAGTGGAAACCTCCTTAGAGCCTTGTGCTGCCTTAGTCAAAACACTTTTAAGGATAACCTCTGATCTGTGTAAATGAGTAAATGAAGGCCCATATGTCCCAAGGGAAGGAGACCTTGGAAATGGGAGCCAGAGTCGAGTGTTCAGCAAATAACAAAACCCTTTTGGCTTTGTTCACATCAAACATTTGTGTTTGCCAAGAGAGGGAGAAACTTCTGCATGACTATTTAGAATGCCACCTGCTCATTTAGCATTATGAATTGCATCTAAGCCTACTCTTAAATTAATCCTGTCCTCAAAGAATGGTTAGTAATTTTGAAGGAGGAAATACTCTCTTACAGAGATTGTCCTCAGCAATCTGTACATATTTCTTAACTTCTTATTTCTCTCCCATGCTGGAAAAGGGAAGGTATAGACCAGGCTCCAGATCAGTGCAGTAAGTAAAGCTTATTCTACATAAATAGGGAGCTATGCTGATATATAATTGGTTATTTGACTAATGGGTAAAAAACCCAATGTTGTATTAAACCTCCCTAGCTGGAATCAAATGGAAATTGTTTTGTGAAAATATTTCATTTTCTTTAAAATATGAAGTAGAAATTGCTTTAAAAAATAAAAAAAATCTTTTTTCCTACACTATCCAAAAAAACCAGAGCACATGTGTTTTGCCAACTGCACCTTCCTATGCCTAAAACAAGGCCTAATGTGTAGGCTGTGAGGAGGGTGAAGTAGATAACACCTAGAATCTCTGCCTCCAAATTCTCACAGAAAATTGACAAATGAGCTGGAATACCTTAAAAATAAGGTTATTTTTGCATGCCTTTTTGAGCCTTAAGTATATATTTTGGTCATATATACAGGCTTCTTCCAAGAACCGTAAAACTTAGGTAAAACCCAGTGAAGGAAATATTAGATTTTTTGCTTAATAAAATTTCTTTCAATGCAAGGAAACAAAAATTTTCAAGCTACAACTTTCTAATAAAACCCTTGGGACTGAGAAATTGAACTGAATTGCTGAAAAATGGAAGGACAATTCTATCTTTTGCTGCCTTATGAAAGGTGAGTACAGTGCTATACCCAGAACTCCAGCAAACTGGAATATGTGGCACTAGAAATGCTTCCTGCATTTAACTATTGTTGTGTTTCTGAATTCTGACACCATGGCTATTTAAGTACAAGAAAGAGGTAGGAATTGATTTTTTAAAAAATTAAAATAATAATTAGATTCAAAGTCTCTCTTGTTTTAAAATTAGTCTTCTGATGAATTTGCCTGTTGTGCAGCAATGTTCATCCTAACAATGAAGTCAGAGGTGATGAGAAACATCTTACTTGGCTGAGGTTATGCTCTTATTGAGTAGCACAGCTCTGCTAAGTAGAGATGACAACAAAGCAATAATATTTAAACAGTACTGTAAATCTGAGAAAGAAGTGGCAGTCTTCAGTATAAACATCCTTCTTTTCAGCCTGTGTCCTACATACCTGTATTGATGGGCTCCATTTGAAGCACTGTGTAAATGTTTAGTGAGACTCTCTCTGAGGTGAGCTCTTACTAATGTTGAGTGTGTGCAGAACAGTTTGCAGAATCTGAATCTTGGTTTCTGGCAGAGTGCCTTTCCTTTCTATTACGCTGGAAGAGGAGGAAAATGCAAACTGCCAGGGAAAAATAGTGAACTGACAGCAGAGAGCTGCAGCCCATAATGGGTGTAAAAGCATCCTAAACCATATTTAGACAAGAAGTGAAGCAGTCACTATTTATTCTGTTTCAAGAATGGCTGTTTTGAAGCCATTACACTAAGTAACATGTGAAGAGTTTTCAAATTACTGTTGCTTGCTAAATAGAATAAAAAACTGAATAGTCAAATGGTGTCAGTGAAGATGCTAAGCCTCTGTTGTTTCCTTCCAGACTTTTCCTGCCTATCAAAAGTATTGACTCCATGCAAGTCTTTGCATTTATTGTGAATAACAGCAGGAAAAGAATCAATAATGACAGTCTCTATCTTCTCCCCCACAACTGTTTGGTTTATTTTTTAGAAGAGGAAAGTCTCAGCAGATTTGTGCAGGAAGAGATGCCTACCCTGACAGATACACAGCCAGTGCTTCTGCCTGCAGCTGGACAAGGTTCAGTTTTGCTTAGCTTTGTTTTCTGCCTCGGATGTCCTGCCTTGCAGTCTATGAGCTCAGGAGCTGCAGTTCCCAGCTTTCTGGGAGATACACACCATGCTAAATAAAGGGGGTGGAAGGCTGAGTGCCAGCTATTTTTCTTGCTTTGGGAGTAGTAGCTGCTCTGTTGGGGGCAGGGGGCAGCTCCAGGAAGGTTTTTTTCTTTGTAATCCCCCTCTTCACTGCAAGCTGGAAGGGGACAGCTGGGGACACAGCAGGCAACCTTTCAATTAAGTGGAAAGAGTAGGAAATTTTCCACTGACAGATTTTTCCCCTCTTGACCAGACAAATTTGCAAAGCTGAACACTGTTATTTAAAAAAAAAAAAAAAAAACTTTTTGGGAAAGAATTGAAAAAGATTTAAGATTCTTTTCTTCTACTTAGTTATTTCTGAACATTAAAAAGTGGGAAATTTGGGGTGATTTCAAACTTATGTTCTGATTCGGGCGGGATTTTCAGTATCTTACAAATACTTAGGGAATACAAAAGCCATTCCCCACACAGCTGCTAGATGCTGTGGTGAGAGTTTGGAAAATATGAATCAATTCCCTGCACCTGACAGAAGTTACCCTCCAAATTATTTTCACTTGGACTGTCAAATTGCTTTCATTAGGAATAAATCTTCCTTTTTCTTCACTGACCAGCAACTGAACTAACACCTTACATGTAATAAAGTCTTAATTTTCTATGTTTTTCTTCTTGTTGAAGTGTAAGAGTCTACTTTGTCACACATAAGGGTGGAAAACATCCCATCTTCCTTCAACAAATAGCATGCCCAGAGAAATGTGTGAGCATACTTTATCCTTACTTCAAAACAAAAGCTGTGGTTTACCAAGTCTTTGAATCCTTTGTGCACTGGTTGTGGGTAGAGATGATTGAACTCTAGCCAAAGATTTTGAGAGGGCACTGCTAAGTTTATTAAACATCTGGGAGGCAGACCAAGTTTCCTGCAAGTCGTTTGGTACAGAAGCTTCCTACAGAATTCTAACCAGGGCTTTGAGGTTTGCAATTACAGCTCCTAAGAGCCACGGCTGTCGCAAGTTGAAAGGATTCATTTCCTCCATGACTTACTGTGACAGGGCTGGGATGGCTGGAAGTGGCAGAAGAGAATGTCTTTCAAGCTAATAGATCATCCATTATAGCACAGTCCCAGACCGGCTACATGCCAGGCAGACACACAAGAGAAACAAACCCTGTGCTAGTAAAATCTTAAAGCAAACATAGTGGGATCACTTTCTCCGTTTGATAATCCATTGAAATGGACACTATTTCATCCTCATGACATTTGCAGCACAAGACTCTGCACTCCAAAAGCAGTTCAGAGCCCTTCAGTTCCAGAGCAGTTCAGTGAGGGCTTATAAACATTCCAAAATTCAGAGGAAGGATTGGTTTTGGCTATGGGAGGAGGTGGTTTATTTGTTTTAATTTGAGGTTTGGTTTTTGAGTGATAGGTGATAGCGTTGTTGGTTTGGTTTTGTTTTGTTTTGTTTTGTTTTGTTTTGTAGGGTTTTTTTCTGCAGACATCCTTTTCTCCTCTTTGCTCTTTCCTGTCGTTTTCCTAAACCAGTGAGTCTGTTTCTTAGAGCCCAGATCCCAGTACTGCAGCACAGGCAAAATGTTCAAAGCTTCACTGGCCAGAGATGAGGTCAGGAATAGCCAAGTGTGGCTGCTCATCCATGCAGGTAATCTGCTGCTACAGCCACTCCTCCAGCAAGCCTTTCCCTGCCCCTAGGATGGCAAACTTTAGTGCAAAGGGGGTTTTTTGGCTGCCTGTGTGAGTGTAGTGAGTCTGCAGGACATTGTTATTCAAACCCTTGAACCTGTGTCAGGTTGTTAATGTCTTAATGTTTATTCAGGGGTCAGACACTGCTGGCAGGTGTCACAGTAAATGGGAGGCTGTCAATAAGCAAATGACTTGCCATTCACAGTGTGATTGCTGTCAGCATGTGACAGGATGTCAGACTGAAAGAGGAGAGGATTGGGAGGCAGGAGAAACTGTAAAGGTTTCCTCGTCTTGAGGAAGTGAGGGAGAAGCCTCCAGCAACAGCCATGGCAAATCAACATTTAAACAGTAAAAAAGATCCCGACATCCAACTTTGGGATAATGCTACTAAAGGAGCGATTTAGGTCTTCTAAAGCTTTGGGCAGATGGCATCGACACATTTGGAAGCATTTACACTTCTCCATCGGGAAAGAAGATAGATTATATGTACTGGGACTCCTGTTTCTCCTATATTTGTACAGAGTGTGTATAAAAAGAGGCGAGGTCCTAAACGAGTGGTTTTACCCATAATTAAAGACAGTGATTGTGCAAAATATGTTATTTCTTCTAGATAATCTGCTTTTAGGCACACTTCCCAGTCCTAAAGGTTCTGACCTCCCAAGCCAGAGAGGACTTGGGGATCAGGATTCCGTTGGTGGTGTAAGGTGCTCACAATGCTGCATCATCTGCCTCTGAAAATGCCTCTATTTCTTTGTCTGTAAGACAAGCTGGAATATTTTTCAAATTTGTAAAGGCTCATTAATTAAGATACTTTGGGGAAGTTTTATAGATATAAAAGGGAGACTTAATTATTTCATCCTGGACAGTTTATTCATTTGGGACAATTAAATAGAGGTCGTTGATAATGCAAGTGATTGCAATGAAAAAAAAACAGCATCTTTTAGTGATAAAACCTGAGATTAAGCCATACTGAGTCACGATCAACTTTTCCCCTTCTTTTCACACTGTCTTGGTGCTAACACGGAGGGCACAGAGAATATAAGAGAGTCTCTCCATCTTCTCAGCTCTGGTGCCCACTGCACTGAAGGGGATCACTGAAGTGCAAGTCCAACTCAGCCCCTAAAGCCTGTGACTGATTTTGTCCATCATGAGAAGGGCTGTGAGAGCCATGCTGACAAATTCTCACATGTGCTCACAGGGCAGGCACAGAGCTTGTCGGAATTTGGGCAGTTCTTGTATTAAAGGCAAAACATTCAAGGCAAATTAGAGGGAGAGTATTCTTTCAATTTTCAAGACCTTGTCCAAGGCTTTGCACAGAAAGTTTTTTTCCTTCAGTAGGTAACAGGAAGAAATAAGAAAGCTATAGTCAATACAGTAATATGAGCAATTACAATAGACTTTTGTCCACCACCTTTTCAGAAGAGCATAAAGAATATTTTCTGAATTTTGTCCTAGTCTGAAGCAGGAACCTGCCACCAGCACTTTGAGGTCCAATTGCTTAAATTCTGACAAAGTTGTAAACAGCTAAAATCAAAGCCTCATTACAACAGATCTGCTACAGGAACTGCTGTACACCTAGCATTCAAGTGCTTTTACTTCTCTAATGTCCACACACAACCCCTGCCCTGCCACACTACTGCATCTAAACACTGAAGACTGTTGCCTGAATTCCTCTGTCAAATCACTGAAGTACACACTTCATTTCAAGCTTGAAGCCAAGGCAAAGTTTAAGTGATCTGCTGGACTGATTCATCTAATCTACATATTTACAGTGTGAATTGAATTCAAAGCAGTCTTTTGAAAATTCAGAGTGGTCAAGAGCTTTGGTATCTGGTTCTGCAATAAATTTAACAGATGTGTCAAATTCTGCAGGTGTCCCAGTGATTTCAGCAGGAGTTCTGTGCACAGGTTTAAACGTGTCCTAGTATTGCCAGACTTTTGAATTTCAGACAATTGCCTTCACATTCTAAATCCTTCCCTTCCATCCGTTTGCACAAGAGTACTCTTTCTGTATGGAGTTCTGCTGAGTACTTTCTGAAATGCCAAATATGTTGTGCACGTTTTAGGTAACACAACTTCCCCACAGTGACTTAAATACTACTTATCATTTACTTTGCCTTGCATCTCATTTAAAACCACAGGCTAGTTTTGGCAAGCATTAAGAGCTCTTAAACGGTTTGTAATCTGTTTTTAATACGATCCTAGTTTGAGTTCAAGCTGAATAAACATAGGGCTAAAATGAAACCTGATGTCTTTCTGCTTTATGCAGGCAACTGCTACAAACCACAGGGTAAGGGCTTGATTTACTTGCACAGCAACAAGTCCTAAAATGAGAGGAGGGGGAAAAAAAGAGTACTGGCTGTTTTCTCTTAATTATTATTCATCGGTAATCTTCTGGAGTTACAGGAGGCAGAAAGCAGCTAGTTTGGCCAATTGTTTTACATTGCTCTGATGGAGAATTGTCCAGACAGTTACTTGCTGAAACAAGAGAGAATGTTCTCTCTTGATGTTTAAAATTCACTGTCATTTAACTGTTTTACCATGCTTGCTTGGCCAGCAAATGATTGCTGGATGAACTGAGGGAAATGGTTTCTGATTTATCATTTGGAAATTATCAGTATTAGGCTGGGGCAAGTAACACAAGCTGTCCTGCACGAGGTCAGGATAAACCTGGGGAGGGTGTAGGTTGTTTTATTAGTACACAGATTTTCAACCACATAATAGAAGTCAGGCCACAACACAAGTTGCATAGAGTTAACAACTCTATTTCCATTATGTCCAGGCTTGGGGAGTTTTCTAAAGCTTCACTTCCTCAAGTTTTCTGATACCATTAAATTTGCTTTTCCCTTACCCTCCATTCTTTATAACTTATAACTCTTGTGTCTGAGAGAGAGATAGAATAGTCCGAATATGCTGATTTGAAGCTTATTAAATCACTTATTAGTCACCAGAAAAGTAAACAGAAATATCTTGGAAAAAACACATTTTCATTCTATGAAAGTACTGAAATTTTAAAGCTCTCACTTCTTCAGCAGTTGATACCGGCACTGCTGTCAAACTTGCCTTTTCTGGAGAGGGTCTAAAAACCCAGGAGCCTGGTTACAAGTAATGAGAATTGTCGCTTGTTTGCCCAGAGATTTTCTATGTCTATAGAAAATGACAGAGAGGAATACTCTTCTCTCCTAAAATCCATTTTGTTTTGAAGTAACACATTCTGTTCTCACATGCTGATGTTTTATAGTAATAATAGAGATAAGATGGGGGCTGTGGATGACATTTTCCACAGCCCAAATATACAGACAAAGCAGAAACCTGCTTTGCAGTCCAAGCCTGCAGCCCATATTTCTGCCACGGAGGATGGTCTCATGTAAAAGCCCAGCCTGGATGCTGGGTTTCATGCTAGCAGATCCATGAGGACTAGGCCTGGATTTTAGGAAAACTTGTTTAGCAAGAATTGGTTTAATCATCCCCCGTGCAGTTTTTCTGGGCTTTGTTTGTGCTTAATTCCCTTAATCTGCATTGCTGTTGTGAGGACCACCGTATCAAAATGGAAAATAAACAAGCAAAACATCTTAGCAGCACAAACCAGGCATGTTCTGTGCTTGCAATGTTGACTCACAACTGTAATTCTTTGCCTCCTTCCAAGTTTTGATCTCCTCTCAACTCTGGCCAAGTGATTCATAACCACCTGCACTATGCAAAGGAGGCCTGAGCAGCACCACACAGAGCTGTTCAGTGCATCACCCATCACTTCCCTGGGATATTCCTCCCTGCCAGGGAGCCCACAGGCTGCCTTCACTCTTGTCAGCCTGCACCAGAACAAACCAGAATAAATGTGCCTGTCTGTACTTGCAGTTACTTCAGGAAAATATTTCAACTTAAATCAAAGATGTTGTCTGAGAACACAGGAGACAAGGGGAGGGAAAAACAATGTTTGCCCTTGAATCTGAGAGGGGCAAAAAAAATTTAAAAAAAAGGAAGCCTCTTTACCTGGATGAAGTCTAAATTTTTTTTCCAGTAGATTTCTTGTATATATAGTAACAAGAGTTATCTGATGAAGGGAATTGTAGGGGTAAATAGGAATCAAGAAAGCCAGGTAGTCTATTGCAATGAGAAATCTGTCACAGAGAGGAACCGGAGGGAGAACCACCATAGAGCAGAGCCTGGAGAAAATACATAGCACCATCCTCTGACATATTCACCAAAATGGGAAAAGTACCAGGATGTTGTAAGTGCTGGGACCCATGACTTGGCAGTATAACATCTTCCTTCAGAAACAGTATTGCAATGTCATTTTGTTATATTTCACATTATATGTGACACTGTCCAAAGGGACAGAGCAGGCTTTTGTGTGAATCCAGAATCTGAAGACTTGCAAGTAATTTCTAGAATCCACAGTGAGTCCACGTGTGTGTTTAAGTCCTAATTCCAAAGAGAGAGTTGTGTGCACAAAGGCCCTTTGTGCTGGGGTTCCTTTTACTATTAGTTACATTGACAGCATAATTACTTTAAAACTAGTTTTTACAAGTATTTCTTTCTATATCCTCTACTTAAAGAAATGGGAAGGCGGGTAGGCAGGATTGCATGATTGCCTCCAAAAGCATCCTGGCCACAGGATGTGAGGTTTATTCCAGCTCCTTCTATGCTTGAATGTAGAAATAGTAGCTAGAGAAACTTGACTTTCAAGCCTTTAACTACCAGGGACAATTTTTCTTCAGTTAGTGAAAGATCTGATGTATGCAGCTGGCCTCACTTGTAAAGTGCAGGTTCTGATCTGGCTGCTGCCACTCCATAGGAAGATCTTGGCTGGATGTTCTGAGAGGTCATATAAAGGAAATTGAGCATAGATCAGTAAATGTTAGGAGGGGGTGGCGAGCAGGGAAAGTTGGAGTATTGCTCCCTAAATCTGAGGTTCAACTGCACCTTGAACTGTGCACAGGCAGCTCCATTTCCCTCATCTCAAAAGGTTTAGAGGTACTGCAAAAACGCTGGTGGAGGAAAACAAGGCTTGTCTGAGATTTGGACCCTGTTTATAGAGTGACTGGGCAAACCTGGACTTTTCACCCTGGGAAAGCGCTGGCTGAGAGTGCTGTGCAAGAAGTGGAGACAACTCAGAGCGCTCTGGAGAAGAGCACATAGAAGCAAAGAGCCATGGGGCACCAGATCCAAGCCCGCAAACTGAGCTGCAGAGAAAACGAAGGGCGGCAGGTGAGGAGCTGCAGTGGGTCCGTGCCTTTTTGACCTTTTTGACCTTTTTGAAGATTACTGTGCATGAGCTGCACGGGGAGCTGGACGAGAAATGGGAAGCGAGAAGAAACAGCAGCGGGCTGAGGAAATCCTCTGCGCTGGAATACAACCTGGGACACTCAAAGGAGGTACTGTGCGTGTGCGTGTGTGTATGTGTGTGTGTGTGTGTGTGTGTGT
>VXBI01008664.1:185775-217661 GCA_013397375.1 Toxostoma redivivum
TCCGGCCCCGGCGCGGCACCGGCGCGGCACCGGCGCTGCGGCGCGGGCGGGCGGGGCGGGCACGGAGCTCCGCCCGCCGCCGGCACAGTGCGCGGGGAGCCGGCCGTGCTGTCCTGGCTGTCCTGGGCTCTGCTGTGGGTGATGAGGGCGTGAGAGCCGTCAAGCTGCGTCTGGGGCCGGGAGCGCCTGCGGCCACTGCCAGGTACGATCCGTCCGTCCATCCATCCATCCATCCATCCATCCATCCATCCATCTCCTTGCCAACCCCGGCAGAACAGTCTCATTCCTCCTGCTGTTTAATCTCCTTCCTGGCTGCCCAGTTCTGTGCGGGCAGAGCTGCTTTTTTGGGGGGTTATCAGCATATTGGGGAAGGGAGAGATTCCAACCCAGCAGTGCCGGTGCAGTGATTGGGACCTTTTCCTTGTCCCCTTCCCTGTAGTAAGATGGAACAGGGTTCTACAACTGCGCGATGTGATTTTTTTTTCCGTGGCTATAATCCTTGGAGAAGCTTTCCCTGTTTTTCTTTACGCCCGTCAGTTCAACGGATTTCTTGGGTGGGAAGGATAAAGAAGCACTGATTTTACCGNTGTGTGGGTGTGTGTGTGTCCTGCTCCTGCCCATCCGTAAGAATGACTCTCTGCCAGCGGAATGGTGGCTGGCCAGTGGCACAGCAGCCGGCTCCATGCCTGGCAGCACCTCGGTGTGGGCTGCCCACGGGTGTCTCCGCAGGCCGAGCTGCCCCTCGCTCTNCCAACCCCGGCAGAACAGTCTCATTCCTCCTGCTGTTTAATCTCCTTCCTGGCTGCCCAGTTCTGTGCGGGCAGAGCTGCTTTTTTGGGGGGTTATCAGCATATTGGGGAAGGGAGAGATTCCAACCCAGCAGTGCCGGTGCAGTGATTGGGACCTTTTCCTTGTCCCCTTCCCTGTAGTAAGATGGAACAGGGTTCTACAACTGCGCGATGTGATTTTTTTTTCCGTGGCTATAATCCTTGGAGAAGCTTTCCCTGTTTTTCTTTACGCCCGTCAGTTCAACGGATTTCTTGGGTGGGAAGGATAAAGAAGCACTGATTTTACCGGATTGTGTTTGTAGGGCTGAGTAAAATGGGTGTGTGGACGGGATGTGTGTGTGTCTTTGCTGGACATCTGCTGAGTGTGTGATAAAACTTCAGGCTCCTGCGCTGGGTGAGGTGGGACCAGCTCAGGGGGGCGAGGAGAGTAAGGATTGTTAAATGACCCAAAATTGGTGTTAAATGGCCCAAAATCGGTGTTAAATGACCCAAGACCAGTGCCTCAGCTACAGCCCTAACAAGCAGTGCCTGCCAGTCCGCCTGTGTGTGAAGCTAAGGGTAAGGCAGAGGGATGAGGAACTCTTGCGGAGGAGTTCTGAGCAAAGCGGAGGAGGGCTGACTCCTCTCAGAGGGCAAGAATAGCCTGATAAATCGAAAGGGCCGGGAACAAAGAGGTGCTCTGTACCTCGGGCAGTATGAGCCAGGAATGTCGAGGGGGTCGCTTTCAGTGAGATTACCGCCTTGGTGCGCTGAGGTGTCGGTGCCATCTGTGGGAAATCGGGACTTTGGGCAGGCAGGACTGTGTCTCCAGGCTGTGTGTTTTGAAAGCTGAGAAGAGCTTTTTGAGGTACGGCTTCCAAGTGAGATGCCTTGGAGAGAAGCTGTTAATCAGCTGAAAATCAATGCTAAATATACTCAGGACAAGTAGCTAACTGATGAGCTGAGCGAATAGCTGAGACCAAGCTCTGATTTTGGATAAGCAGTGGGGATATCACTACTTTGAACAGCAGGGCTGAAACACGCCACTGCAGGATTTGTTTTATCTTTGTAAAAGAGGAAAGAATTTACTGATTTAGCAGGGGTTAAGCTCACAAATGTGCCACACACTGAGCAAAATGCTTTTTTTCTTTCTTGTACGGTGCGCTGAATCCCTGTTGGTTTACATTCTTTGTGGTTTCTCTGTGCTGAGGTTTTGGGGGGCAGCCCGGTGTGTTGTTGCCTGTGCTGAAGTTGTGTGGGTTACCTAAACAGGGAGAGCAGAGTCACCTTACCTGCTCCTGCGGGGTGAGCTGCTGTCACACCGTGGCAGAGGTGACAGGCACAGTTCAACCCTGCAGTATGATCACTGAAGGAATACCAACCAGAAAATGAAACTGGAAATATGAACTTGGAGCCCTGACAGCACAGGGCTTTATTTTTGTAAGTGGGTAGTTAAAAGGTGAGATTTTCTTGGGGTGAAGACGGGAAGGAGCTGTGTGTGGATCATATTGCCAGTCTGTGCTGTACATCACCGTAAGGATCTGCTGGCACGGACTAGGGCTGGCTGGGGTAGATTGCCTGCATTTCAGAGGAGGAGGAGGCACAGTTTGTGATTACACATACTTTAGCATTTTTTCCGAATGTTAGTAAACACACAGGTGTACTCTGCGAGCACTGACAAGCGCCCTCTGCTTGGCATGGGTATGAGGGACTGAGCCACATCATCTAATACACACTTTGATAGAAAATGAGCTTGTAAACAAAGCTTCCAGAGAGCATTTTGAGCCACAGCAAGACAATACATAATTTACAAACAAGAGGCAAAGACTCCAGCTGAAAGCTGTTGCTAATTTCTCCTCTGTTCTAGCTGCTGTAAGAAGTAGGATTAAAAAAAGTTACTAAATTAAAAATTGCTACTGTGAGGAAGCTGAATGGGTGGCATTTAGTGTGATTGTATTTTTAAATGGAAAATGTGCAGGATCATGACAACAATCCAGCTCACTCTCCCTAGGCGGCTCCAGAATAGCACTGAATGACTCAGATCCATGCATTCTGACTATTTTGGGTTAGATTCGTCAAAATGCATCTTCTCCCCAGAATAGAATGTCCTACGGGCCACCTGCCCCTCCCATGGGGTCAGGTACTGTGCTTGCTTCTTGTGACATGGGGAAATAGTGCTAGAAATGCCAGGTAACACACCTGCAGAGAGGAGCCTGGGAGCTGTGAGTCGGCATCAGCCACACAGTGAGATTCATAAGGTTTCATAAGGAGTAAGGCAGAGGAGAAATAAGCTTGAGTCAGACTGGGGAGTGGGGTATTCTCTGAGATAATTGCTCTCATTGATACAAGGCCAGGTGCTTTCTGCATGAATGTAGCGTGCTGAACTGACGCTACTTGTCCATCAGGACTGATCCTCCCTTGAGCATCCTGCAGGGATTCAGGCACTCTTAGGCCACGTTTGTAGTGATCTTCTCGCAGCCCAGCGTGGTGTGCATTTGCTCAATACCCTGCCTGCCGGGTGGTGACTTAATGGGTGTAATTGTTTCAGGGCAAGGAGCGCTTGGCCATGGATTGCCAAGCCCAGGGGTCCACCCTGAGCCGGGCACGGGAACTGCTGCTGGGGCTCAGGCTGACAGAACAGCACAGCCAGCCTGCCAGGGAGAGATGTGCACCATGGCCCTGCCCACACCGGGGAAAGAGAGATTTTCTGTCATTTGGGCTCTGATGGGCTTCTCTTTGCTTTCCCGAGGAGTCGGGCAGGCTGATTGCAGACAGCTGTTTGACAAGCCCTCTACCTCAGCCCCAGCTCTGTTCTGGAAGCCACTGGCAGACACCCAGCCTAGATATAAATGGGTGCAAGGCAGCTGATGCTGATACGGAGCTGTACTTCCTCTCTTAACTGACTAAGTGGAACCATCCATTTTTATCTTCAATCAAGACATTGGAAAGTGTATTTTTTTGTTGTTGTGATGGTGGAGGTTTAACTGAAGTATTTCTGTTAACATACTGCTTTCAACCTATTGTATATTGAAGTGTCAGTAAAAATTCTGTATACTGTTCATGGAAATATAAGGGCTCAGAGACTGGGAAAAAAAGCTCATATGAATTGTTTGCTTTGAAACCAGCAATTTTTCTGCATCATCTGAATGGCAGAGACATTTGGCAATAAGCTTTCAGGTAGAAACAGTTAAATGAAATTTAGTACTGTTATTTGACACTACTACAGCTTGCTGTTGTAAATTATAACTTGGCTGCTTATTACGATTACAAAAGGGAAAGGTGTTTTCTTTTGAAGTGTACTGTAGGCTGCACCAAAAGGCCAAGTATGGGTGTCTGCAAAGAGCAACAGTTTTGAGATTCAGAAGATGTCTTGCTTTGATGAGGATGAAGAAGGAACCGTCGACAGAGCTTCATGCTTAAGGCTAGTACCATGCTCCTGGCAGGGATACATGATGCACCTTCTGTACACCTTTTGAAAAAAGACCTTAGTGCTTAATGAAGGAAAAAACCCCGTACTTACCCTCTTTGTACTCTCAAGCAGAGGAATGCAGTAATGAGAAACTGAGTGACTTGACTAAAGCCATGTGAGGAGCTTGTAGCAGAGTCAGAAGCAGATCCAAACTACAGCTGCCAGGTCTAAGCACTGAAATAATGCCACTGTTTTCTGTGGATGGATGTGTGAACAGCTCTTGATGAAGCCAGTTATCACTTGGAAACGGGCCAGAACCATAGCTACTGACCATGCAGATAGAGCAGGTGGATCTTTTGGCTTTGATCACCTGGGGTGGGTTAGGATTACATCCCTGTCACATCCCAGGGTTCACATCCCTGTCACGTAGAATGGATCACACTCTCCGTGGTTAGTGAAGGTCTAATACCACAATGATACTTTTCTGGTGATAGTGATAGCAGGGGAAACTGCTCCCATCTCTGTTGAAAACATCAAATTTCAGTTTTGTCAGTTTGAAGTATGCAGGAGGCACAAAGCATGCTACAGAAATTATGCAAAGTGCAGAACTCTGTAGATACAGAGCCACAGACTCATGTCAGAGTTCTGATTCACAAGTGGGGGTAGCATAGCATGGATGGCATCACAGGCCTCATCTGTCCTCCCCACCCCACGCCCCATTCCTGGATATCTCAGCCACCTTGAATCAGCTGCTGAATCACTCCTTTTACAGTGTGATGTTTTGGAATAAAGCATCGCTGCTGTTGCCTTGCCTCCAGACTCCTGACCTCAGAGCTGCACAACCCATCAGCTGATGGAGGAGCAGCATCCCAGGAGCTCAGCAGTGTGGGAGCTGGGGTGGTGAACTCCTCCAGGATGTGGAGCTCTGCATCTTGCTATTGGATGGATGGCAGCCCTGACAAACCACTCTGCAGCTGGCTGAGTAAAGAGGTGGGATTGTAGTCTTCTAAGGCTGTAATATAAGAACAAATAGAGCGAATGGCTGAACTGTTCTGTGCTTCAGTGGGTCCAATAAGGGGAATTACTTGCTTCTGAAATCCCCACCCTGCTTCAGTAATGTAAAGAACTGGAAGGCTTTAGTAGCATTCTTGCTTTCAGTCCAGCTGTCTGCTCAGAAATTTTGGTAGAAAAGGGTAGCTATATGTGTTGTCTGTTTTTTAAGATGGAAGGTGTTTCATTGAATCCTCTGGCTGGCCTGAGACTCTTGTGCATCTTTTTCCATTTCATTAATTCTGTAAATCCTTCAAGTCTTGAACGGTCACTATGGAGCATGCAATGGACTGAACTTTTCTACAATCTTTTGTGCTTTCTGACATTTTATTACTGCTGTGCTAATCCATCATGTCACTTATAATATATACTTATCCTGTTTATTCATGTTTTAAACTTCGCTTCCGAAACTGGGATTAACAAAAAGATGTACTACGTACAAAAACCCCACACTTATATGACAAAAGCCTTATTTTGCATTCAAATGCTAAAAGAACACCATCCAGATGAAGAAATTACCCATAGAATTAAAAATAACTTAAAAATGAACTTAACAAAAAGATTAATCCGTCAGTGATGGAGCACGCTTCATATCTTTTTAAATAATTGTGGCCTCCTTGGTTTTAACCTACAGACAGAAATCTCAGCAGCATTGTGTTCCATGGTAAGAGAGAAGTGCTTTAAGAAATTAAATGTTACAGGTGTGGTATCCTTTCAGTGTCATGTGTTTGGAGGCTGTTGCTTTTGTGTGTCCAGCAACACGGGCAGATTGTATCACGTATTTGGTTTGGGAGGAACATATGTCCTGTCCTCGCCCTGGACTGAGTAATTTTCCTGCAGCTGGGATTTTTGCTGTGATGCAGTGTGCATGCATGAACCTGGCACTGCAGCAATGCTGTCACAGCCACCTCCAGCATCACTGGGCTCTCTCTCTCTTCCTGCCCCAATGAAGAAGAGGATGGGAGAGGATAGGAGGGGAGCTGAGTTGTGGGGCTTGAGCAGGGACATGGATTTACAGCACGTCAGCAACCAAGAGGAACTTGTTGTTTCCTTCCCTTTTTTTCTACACTTGGAGATTTGGGGAAATCCAAGGCATTCTTAAACGCCCCACAATGTTCCTAATGCCCCCAAGTAAACAGAAAAATGTATTGATACCTATCACACCTTTGCTGTTCAGTATCCAAGGACTTCAATTTCGAGTCATTCAGGATTCACTTAATTACTGTGCCAAAGTTCTCATACCTGGGTGATCAGTCAGCAGTGCTGCATCTGACCTTCCCAGATCATCAGCTGGGTCTATTTATAGACCCAAGAAAAATGCACATTCAGGAGGAAAATGCCTCCACTTGAATTCAGTTCCTGTTTTATTCTTTGCTTACTAGCATTTCTCATTTTCCTTTGCAGCTTGCTGTTGCCTGGGTGATTTTTGGAAAACTTTACAAAATTGTTCATCCTCTGCTGTTTTAGTGAAAACCAAAAAGTACTTTAAGGCTCAGTTGGGTTTCTTACATCTACCTCAGGTCTTTCCTTGCCCCATCAGCAACTGTGCAAGATTGCATTTTCTACTGCTATAACACTGTCCAGCATGGATGGTTTTGGTCCTCTTCCTCTGGAGTGGATTCCTTATGAGAGGTTCTTAATCAGCCTCTTGATTTCAGCCTGGAAAAAGCCAATATCACTCCCCATTTCATCTCCTGTGTGACTATAAAAATATTCTGTGCTCTGCCTCTTAAAAGATACACTTAATAAGTAATTCTAGGAAAGAACTACAACTCAGAGTTGGTGCTGAAGTCATACTCTGAGAATTGTATGGCAAATTCATCGCAAAGAGTGGAAGCAAGAAGGCTTGAGCTGGGATAGTTCTGTGATCTTAATTTCGCAAGTAAGACACATGAAACACCTATCTGGGAGTTTTTCAGGTTTCTTATCTTCTCTGTAGCTTGAGCTCTAAAATTCCTTTACCTTGCAGTGCAGGAAAAAAAAAAAGAAAAAGAAAAAGCTTTGTGAGCAAAGCACACACACACCACTGAAGAGCTATATGGAATGCGATGGGCTGTGTCTGGTATGCTTTTGTTTTTTTGTTTTGGGCAGCCTGGGTGGATGCCCCGAGCAGTGCAAAGGGATTCCAGCTGCTCCAGCTTTATCATAAAGGGCCTGGCTCAGATGCCTCTACACAAACATGCACAGTATGGGGAACAAACAAGAAGAATTAGAGACATGCACATGCCTGCATGGGTGTGATATCACTGGCATCACAGAGATGTGGTGGGGTGGCTCCTGTGGCTGGAGCACTGGAATGGAAAGTTGTTGGCTTTTCATGAAAGACAGGGCAGGGAGACAAGGAGCAGATGTAAGTCAGGAGGAATATGGGGAAATTGTACAGGAAGGTAGGGATGAGGTTAGGAAAGCTAAGGGCCAGTTAGAACTGATGTCAAAGACAACAGGAATGGCTTCTGTAGGCGTGTTCCTAACAAAAGGAAGAGTTGGGATAATGAGAGCCCTCTCTGGAACTTGGCTCCCGCAGGAAGTCAGGCTTTTGTTTTGCCATACCTCAGTTTTATGATGGCATCCTTAATAACAATGGTGGATGGTAGTCACCTGCTAAATGTGGTTAAGGGTTTCTCTGATTGTATAGGGAGCAGCTCTGAGGGGATGTAATTGCATTTCTGAAGTTTACCTCTTCTAAGGGGAGGTGTGCCTTGGGACTAATACGATTCCTCTGCCTGAGGGATATAGTGTGGGAGAAAACTACCTAACAGAGGAGCTGAAAATATTTGGCAGTGGCTTTAAAAGCACCTTTCATGGCTACTACTGAACTTCTCAGTGGGTGCTTCTGTGAAAGATACCAGCTGTCCTTATTGTGGGGTTTGTTTGATGAATCTGATGGGCAGCCTGAGCTCTTTAATATAAATGAAAACAAACCGATGCAACCCCTCCACTATTTGTAGTCGTAAACAAATTTTTTTTTTTTAACATAAAGATTTGCGAAAGCACTTGGCAGCCTTGGAAGGTACGTCTGATTCCTTTAGTTTTGCCAAACTGAAACTTGGCTCCTGCAGGAGATGGTGGGGGTTTGAGCACATCATCTTTGGCTCTGACTTCCTATTTACAGTGCTGTTCATGGGAAGGTTGAGGCTTCTTTCTTGTCAGAGGCTACTCCCAGCCAGAACATGGACCTCAATGCCCAAGGTCTCATGTTCTCCATAATGATAGTAAATCCAGAAAAAAAAGTTGTAATCCTCTTTCCACAGTGCAGTGTTTTTGACTTGTCTCTGTCACAGGAGAGCATCACTGGTAAAGCCAGGAAATTATTTCATTGCTCTTTCCTTCAAGTCAGATCTTTAATAAAAGATAAACAAAGGAAAAAAAACTAAAAAAAAAAAAAAGAAAGAAAGAAAAAACCACCACTCTTTTAATTCTTGGAAACAAAAAAGAAATAAAGAGAGAAGAGATAAATGGGTTTCTATGTGATCATGTGATTGCTAGCCAAATGTTTCCATAGCTCAGTTTAAAAGTTCCAGTTTCTAACTCCCAGGACATATTTCACTGGAATAATATTTCTTGTCTTTTTTCCCAATTCCTGCTCATCAGATCTTGCCCTGCTGTGCTTTGTCAACAATATTTTTAAGTCCCAAGATACCTCTGCTCTATGTGCCACGGATTTATGGACCATTATCTGCTCTGTAACCAAATTCTAGTTCCACTCAAGTTATTCTGGAGGCAGGGTTTGGCTGAAGCTTTAGCTAAATAAGCTTTTTGTTAGAATTAAGAATGCTGCTTTGTGTCTCTACCTCCAAATAAAATACAGCAGAGGAGTCAAGGTCAAGATAATGAAGGAGTCATGCTGGAAAAGCACATGTGTTGTATGAATCATCCCATTGGCTATGCTATATTTATCTCTGTCACACTTTGGTATCATCCCTTTTCATCACATGGAGAACGTGTCCTGTGTCCTGTTCACTTCCAAGTGAAACCCACTTCTGACCATATAGAACATCACCACGACCTGGTGCCTCACTGAAGCAGGACTGAGCCCTCTCTGTCAAGCAGCTTCCAGAAACAAATAGCAAACAAGTGACACAATATGTATCCTTTGGGACAGACTTCTGATAATTTTACACTATGGTTATAAATCTGTACATCTATTAATGGCCTGATGACTTTTTTCTTTCCTGTTGATGAGGCTTAGGAAACTGTCTCCAATCTGTCTGATTTATGTTGTGAGGATGGCATGAATTCAGTACTAATTGCTAGCTAAATCCCCTGCAGATTCCAGTCTCACCCTGAATTAGGCTGTTTTGGTTAATATGACATCTGGGTTGAAACAGCTACTCGCTTTGGTTTTTTTCAAGTGCTAATATTGATGTCAAGTTGTTTTGCAGGTGCAGACTAGCGTTTCCACTTCCCTCTGCTACCAATGTTTGGTGGGTTGCAGTCTTTATACACTGTTCACTACCACTTGCATTTTTACTGAATAAACCGTGCTTCAGTAGCTGAAAAAAATTCTGAGTTTTGGTGCAAACAGGACAACTTTCAGTGTCAGTGGGCTGATGAATATTTTGGAGTTGGTTCAAGTCTGTGGCTTTACAGACAGTAAAGTCTGCACAGTATGAAAACCTAGGAAATGCTGCAGAAGGTTCCTGTTTCCTCAGTAAAGCTTTGCTCCTTGAACTGGGTTAGCCTTGCAAAGAACCTGAAAGACCAGGAGTCTTTATGCATCAGGATGCTTTACTGGTGCACAGCATGGCCACAGCAGGGTTGCACCTCACCTGCCCAGTAATTTGAGCTCCCTTGCACAGGAGCCCTGTTAAGTTCAGAGCTGCACTTCACCCTCTGGTTCTAGTGCTGTGGCATGTGTATTTACTTCATTCTTCTCCCAGTTCCTTGGGCTGAGTGGAATTGGATCGCTGCTTGAACACCTGCACGGAGTGTCTGATGTCACTTTTCAGACAGTCTTTCCCATTTTGATGCAGATATCTTTTGGCACCTCTCAAGGTGGAATTAGCACAGGTCATGTAGGCCAGGAGGCTCTCTCCACTGTCCTTCTCTGCTTTTGTTTTTGGCTTTCTCTTACTGTTTATTTCCTGAACCGCTCAGGCTTGTGCTGGTTTGAATGTCTCCATTGTCTGGACACACTGCCAGCAGCAGCAAGTCTGTGTGGTGCTTCAGGTCCAAGCTAAGGAATCTGGCTAATAACTTAATAGCTTCTCATCTCCACCAGACTCACTCTGAAAAGTGCTTTATTGTGGGTGTTGGGGGAGCACACAGATGGCAGCACTCTATTTATCTCCAGGCTGTCACATCACTAGTTGTTCTCAAAACGGGGTGCCTTCACAGGCTGGTGTTTGCTGAGGTCTGTGGCTTTAAAAGAGTCTTTTCCCGAATAGGATTTGATACAATGGAGAGAAAAGAAACAGCATCTGCACTTACAATGATGGCTCAGAGGCATTAATGCTTTTCTCATGCACTCGACATGCTGGGCTGACACATGAGCACAGCAGCCTGTGGATATTGTCCCCTCAGTTTGAGCTGCCTTGAAGTTTTGGGGAGGATTGGAAACAAAGTGCCATCCCCTTTTGCAGGTTCTGTCTCTCCCTGAATGTCCATCAGCACCCACAGCCCAGTAACTGCTGCGAGAGAGTTAAAACCAGCACGTTTGTGTTTAAAATGGGGCACAAACTTAGCTTCCCATTAAGACTATAAAACCTAAAGTTCCTTAAACTGACAAGAACTGCTACTCCCAGAAAGCAGGGAAGGAGGGAGGAGGAAGGAGTTTATCACTCAACACTCAAGCAATCAGAGAGATTTTATCTTTTGGCCTTTTCACATACTGCATTACCAAAAGAGTTCTTGGGTGGTCATGGCCCCCTTGCTGCCCACCCACTGCTCTGAGTGACTGAGCAGCCTGCAGCACTGACTGATCTTCTCCTTGGAAAGACATTTTGATTCCACAGGCACTAAGATGCAGACTGATGAGTAGTTGCTTTCTTTCTCCTAAAGCTGGAAATTACAGGATTCCCAGAATTTCACAGAAAACAGAATTTCCCAGAAAACACGATTTCACAGAATTTGGAATGTCTAACAAAACTCTCAGTCTGGTCTCATCTTTTATATCATTGGTGAACTTGGACAGCAATGGTAAGCAACTATGCCCAGGCAAGCTTTTCCAAATTTCTGTAGAGCCACTCAGAGAGTAGGTGGAGGCAGATGCACTGAAGCATCAGGCTTTAGCCTGGGTCACGCCTGTCACAGTGTTATTGGGAAAACCAAGCACCAATTTACCAGGGTGGAGTTGGGAAATGGGAGGTTTGGGATTGCAGCTGCATGGCTGTCGTGTTGCATAAAGGAGATTGTCCTCTCACAAAGCCTTTCCAGGACTTCACTTCTGTCTCTCTCCTGCTCTGGCTGGAGGTGTGTCAGCCTGGGACAGCCTGAACACACCTCCCCATCGGAGTGCTGCTCTTAGGGAGATACTTTCAGGATTTGACCAAAGCGAACGTTATGCTACATTCCCAAAAGCTTTATAGAAAGTCTAAGTTCCCAAAGCTTGTCAGGATTTTCATACCTCCCTCTAACTCCTAGCCTGGACATCTTATCTGTCCTTTAATAATGAAACAGCAAGATATGAAAGGAGCACCTGGTGATTTTGACAGGTAGTGGTAAAAGCCAGTGTTGGCCCTTTCCTGAGAAGTCTGCTTGAAAACAGTACAGTCTTTATTGTGTGCAAGTAACCCATGGTGTGACACTGAGTTGTCTTTCTAGGGCTGTATTATCTCTGGAAGATAGAAATCCCCTTACATTGTGCCTTCTCTTAATTATCCCTTATCTCTTTTGTGTGTCTCCACAGGGAAAGATGCCACAGACACCTCCCTTTGCAGCAATGTTTGACAGCAGCAGCTACAACAGGAACCTGTATCAGACAAAAGAAGACAACTGTGGAGGGCTCTATTACCAGGACAACAATCTCCTGTCGGGGTCTCTGGAAGCTCTGATCCAGCACTTAGTGCCCAATGTGGATTACTATCCCGATGTAAGTGACACACCCAGCTAACTGTATGGCCAGGCCTCGTGGGTCTCCTAAAAGAGAGCATGCACAGCAAGAGCAGAGTGTGTCACATCCATGGCTAAGGAAGGGGTTCAAGTGGCTGACCACCAGTGATAACGTGCTTTACCTGAGTGCAGCATGCAATAACTCACCTAGCCTAGGAAGTCTAATGCTTTATTACTCCTGCTGTAAGGTGAGCAACCCCAGTGACTCATTTATAAAGCACACACCTAAGACTGGCTTATTGCTTGATGGATTGTGTGTGCCATTGACCCTCAAAAAGCTGCCAGGCAAGCTGAAGAAAAAGGCATGGCCACAGATGGGACAGAATAAAAGTATTTATTGCAAAACCAAGCGGTTTTTAACGCATATTTCACATTGCTCATCTGAGGTCCACGTGTATCTTGTACTAAGCAACCAAAATGTTGAACTAGTATCACATACAGGATCAGCAGAGGCTGGATGTGACAACAGGAGATTTGTCATCTGAGAATTTTTGGCACATCCATGCACTGAGACATTTTCTATAATTCTTAGAAAAGAAGAGAAGGAAGAATGGTATCAGAAAGTGGCAGGAAAGGGCAGTTGGGGATAACTGGTGGATGATGAAACTGCAGCTCTACTTGTCGACATGCTCCTGCTGAAGATGTAACTCTGCTTATGTTCAGCTTCTGTTCACGTTTCCAAGACAGGATCTTCTTTAACTTGGGTCAGAATTAAGAGCAGCGCAGGACTCTACTTAAGCTAGTGCTTATCCATTAATGCTTAGTGTAAACTTCAGATATGTAGCAATTTAGACTCTGGTTGGTCAAACATCATGATTTATTCCAAGTTTCTAGAGCCAGCACATTGCAGTCTTTGTAGAGTGGTTGCCAGAGATACTTAACAACTGGCAAAGTGGAAAGTGGAATGGATATGACCCATATCCATCTCACAATGAGTTCAAATCATGATATATGGAAAATCAAAGCAAAATAAGGAGCCTTTTCTTGCAACCCAACCTCAGAATTAGTTGCTGATTTTTATTCTGTAAAATTAAGCTATGTAGTTCTCTCCACTTCCACCCGGGAGACTAAGGTTTACCATAGAGCAAGAGAAGATAAGTTGAAATTTTATTCTTAGTAATTTCAGGTAATGAGCTTGCAATAAGGCTATGTGCAACAGGAGAGCTAAACCACCTTTGCCCTGCCTTGTTTTGGTTTAATCTTGCATAACTTGGCTCGAGCACAAGTTTATAATACTGGTTCTGGAGCAATGATAAGTGTTTTAAATTAAATGCTTACCTCTGTAGTAATTGCTTTTGGCAATGTTTGGCAACAGCCACATGTAGAGTTTTCTTCTGCAGATAGTAAAGTATGAGGAGCAGATTTTTCAGGAAGGCATTACAAGAAAATATAAAAAATGCAGGTAATTTATGCCTTTCTCTGCCTTCCTGTTGTTCACAGAGGACGTACATCTTCACCTTCCTGCTCAGCTCCCGCCTCTTCATGCACCCCTACGAGCTCATGGCCAAAGTCTGCCACCTGTGCATTGAGCAGCAGAGACTCAGTGAGCCTGCCCTGGACAAGGTAAGATCCCCCACTCTCAGATGACACTGTCTGAACCAAAATGCTCCTATTCAAGAGAGTCCTCGGTGGGATTGAACAGATTAAAAACCTGACACAAGCAATTAGAATTTGACCCTTTGTTCAATGGGATTTATGGGGAATTTCCACACTGCTCAGCCTGTTCTCCATGAGGGCTGCTGCTTCTGCTGCATTGTTTGTTTTACAAAGACAATCTCTGAACCAGGCCAAAATCTGCCCTCTGAAAGTCCAAGGCAGAGGTTTTGTTGACCCCCCCTTCCTTACTTCACCAAGAATCAAAAACCATTTCGTGGTGCCCAAGGCAGCCTCTGACCACTGTATCTCCTCCCCAGCCTCTCTCTGTACACAGGTTTCTCTCATAAGGTATAGTACACACATAGGTCTTGGCTCAACTAAAATTTTCCACTTTCTTTGTTGAGGGTTAGTCATAAGTTATGAAAACACTAATCTATGCCTTGCACTGAGACACTCCTGATAATGAGGGGAGTCATTTCCACCCACCTGAGGCCTAATTTCCAGGTCAAAGCCAATGAGAGTCTCTTCATGGCTTCCATGGCCTTTGGCTCTGCGCTGTAATCTAATGCTGAATGAAGTTAAGATTAAAATTTACTTGACATTCATACCCTTATGCTCCAACTATCCTACAGAACAGAATTCTATTTCCTTTGAGCTAGGTATTTCCTGCATTGCTGTTGCATGTAACATTCCTCACTACTGTTTCCAAATAGAACTGGACCCAGAAAATTGCACCAAAAATCCTCCAGTTGTTGACTGAGTGGACAGAGACTTTTCCTTATGATTTCCGAGATGAAAGAATGATGAGGAACTTAAAGGAGTTGGCACAAAGAATAGCGAGTGGGGATGAGGTAAGTTGTCTGCACACAGAGTTATTGGATAAAAAGGCATTCCTATTACTGCTTATATTGCTGTTACTAATATGGTGTGGCTCTAGGTGCTTAAGAAGAAAACTTATTATGAAAGTGCTGATTGGCAAAAAGTTCTGTTTGGTACCTAAGCCTGGAATGAAACCACACAGCATAAGCAGATCTCCAAAGCATGGGCAAAGTTCTCTCCACCTCTAAGCCCATAACATAATCCCATTTTGTGCAGACAGGCACAATTTGGTTCATGTTAGTATTTATCATTTTAGTGATTCCACTTGGAGGAAGCTAGCTAGGACAATAGCTGAGAAATTCCTATCAGTGTTGATAATTTCTTGAGTAAGTGTGTTGGAATTGGGCCTTTGACCTGTAGGTCAATGGAAAAGTTATAGCAGGTCTGGGGAGAAATTTCCTAGAGAGGACTGGACCAGGAAGAATTGTCTTGAGCTTAAAGTACCAACTCAGAGGAAGTCTGTCATATTCCTTCCTGTGGATGGAGCACACAAGGAAATTACCTGACCTTTTTCTAAATCCCACTTTTTAAGATGGAAGTAAAGTTTCACATGGTTATGAAATATTTTGGTGCTTGTCTTTTAAGTACTGAAATAGACTCAGCCAAAAGCCAAGGGTTATTTTTACTTAGTGGAAGGGAATTAACAAGGTTTCAGTAAGCAAATCCTGTGTAGCTGGCATAATACTGCAATTGCAAAAGGCACACTGGAGTGGCATTTGGAAGAGCTATAAACACAAATAGCAATTGCTAAATGGCATTGTGTTTCCAGTGTTCCTCAGGGACCAGCGTTCCTTATATAAGCTTCTAAGTAATGATATGGATGAGACAGCAAACAGCACATTAACAGGCGTGGAGGTAAACTGGACTGAGAGGAGCTGAGAGTGCTGCCAAAGGCTGTACACAAGCATGGAAAAGAACAAACCTAAACTCAACTTGGAAGCTGAAATATATTTTGATGTTGTCAAAGTGGGGAGGGACGAAAGAAGATGGGACAAGAGAGTGAGATGTGGTATGAAATACAAAGGAAGAAGAGATCCACTTTGATGTGCAAGTTGAAGGTTGCAAGAAAGCTCCAGGGAACTTTGGACTGGGAAGAGGCAAGAGGTGTGCCCTCCCTCCAGGAGTGCCAGGTTGCTTTGTTTCTAGATATTCTTCATAGCAAGGTTCCAATCTGAAGTCTAGTTCCAGGCAAAGTAGTTATGATTGAGGGCTCACACCCACTTGAAAAATACTCACTGGCACAATAAAAAAGAACTGCTTAGCCTGGAGGAAGTTGAATTGGTGGATGGAAGAATGAAATGAGAAGAGGGAAGGGTTGTCTGCAAGGAAGTTTCTGGCACTACAGTTTAAACAGTGAAATTGTCTGTTGAAGGGAAAGGCAGATGTACAAAGCTGCTAGAAAATGTGCAAAGGGAGCGATCTTACTCTGCAGAGAACTATAAATCCTTTCTAAGCTGTAGCTTTGAGGTTTTCTTGACTTTGATATTTCCTTTAGAAAGACAAAGTGAAAGCAAGCACTGCAGTAAATTGACTTGTTTTATTGTGACTGCTTGGAACAGTAAATGGCAACTTCCTTGACCTTGCTTTTCTACAGATCACTTGGATTTTTGTGAGTCATTACCTTAAAGGATACAAAAGAAGCTGTTTCCTACTCCCACTCACTACAGTTCTACTTATAGCTTCTTATTCCACTTCCTGAATTTTATTGTACTCCAGTTCTTTTAAGAGCTGTCAGTCAGAGTACAACTAAAACCTCTCACCACGCTAACATGTCACTCCTTCAAAACAGATTTGGAAAAGTGTTTGGAGGAAAGGACAAATTCATCAGAATAAAGGAAGTATTGCTACCTTGGACTGATCATACTATAGTGTGCAGACAATAGTTTTTGGATGGTCCTTTTTGAAGCCACTTAGGTTTTGCTTTAATGGCTTTAGTATATGTGGAATCTGGAAGAGTAGCCACATTGGTTACACAGATCTATCTGCTTAAGAGTTGAGTTCTGCTCTTACTTAAAATTGTCACTCCTGGTAACTTAAATCACTACATGGAAAGGCCTGCAAAGGCAGAAGAAGAGAGAGATGGTTTTGTTATCTTCTCCTTTTCCTCAGATTCACTGCAGGTTTGAGCTCTGACTTTGGTGAAACTGGTCTTGATTTGCTGCAGAGAGAAGCAGGCTTTTGTTTATCAGTGAATGGTTTTTTCTGTGGTCTTAAGCAGGAGAAGATGGAATATTTTCATTTCTGGTATTTCCTCCAGTGGTGGTTGGTCCTTTTCAGGAAGTGCATTGAACACATCTTTTCTTTGAGCTAGCTGGGTCAATACTGAACCTGTGAGACGATCACTGCTTAAACCCTCAGCTGGATTCCTTTTGGTCTGGTGAAATGCTAATATCACAAATTCACATAATAGAGCTTAACTTAAGTTGGCAACAAATACAGGTATCAGCATCCATCTGTTGTGGTGCCATGCAGATTTTAGCACTGTCTTCTCCCATTTTGGAAGTGGTTTCTGATGTTTGCTGTTACGACAGGTGTACCGGAAGAACGTGCAGCAGCTCCTCCAGAACCTGATTCGGAAGCTGGCCACGGTTACCCAGTACGAGGAGGTGCTTGCAAAAATTGATGCCACCACATCCACAGATCGCCTCACACTCCTAAAGACCAAGCCCCAGTCCATCCAGAGGGACATCATCACAGTCTGCAATGATCCCTATGTGTTAGCTCAGCAGCTGACGCACATAGAGCTTGTGAGTTGTTCCCCTCCCAGGATGACTTCATCCTTCCCCTCTTTTTGAAGTGCAGGTTAACAGGGGATATGACCTGTCTGCTTCTGTGCTTTATTTAGGAGAGACTCAATTATATTGGACCAGAAGAGTTTATCCAGGCGTTTGTGCAAAAGGATCCTTTGAATAATGACAAGGTAATGGGAGCAGCTCTGGAGCAGCTCTGAAATGCATCACTTGCCATCATGAGCTGGAAGTTAGGTCCAGCAATAAATGAGGACCAGTAGAAAATGAGCTTTAGTACTCCCATTAAACATTTTGTTAATGTTTTTTTTTTCTTTCTGGAGTACAACTCCTGAAGCTCCAGAACTCAGCCAACAAAGTGACTTAAATGAACACATTTCTTGGGTTTTCTGACTTAAACTAAGGGAGAACTTAATCCTGTGAATGTTTTCCCCAGGCCATCTATGCAGCCTACAGCTGGAAGAGTCTAACTTTGCCTTCTGCATTATTCATTTTCAACATCTGTTCTTCCTTTTTAGTAAACTGAACTCTTTGCAGCCAAGTGGCACATGGGGGAATTTGCAGGTAGAGCAGACATAACAAAAAGAGCACAGAGGGCTCTAGATCTCTGTGAGATGGAAGGCAAATATGCAGTGTTTTTAACCAGCCATGATGGAGTTGTCATCTCTTTGAGTGCTGTTTTCAAAATGACCTAATTTTTTATGTTTTCCAAGATGACTTAACCTCTCTAAATAAACTGTGACAAAGTCCATTAAAACTTGAATTAACTTAAAACTGACAAACAGAATAGAATTATGCAAGTTTACAATTTGATGTTCGGTCAGATGGTCTCTGAAATTGTTTTTCCAGATAGAGATCACTGAAACTGCTGTCTACCCATTTGTAGGCAACCCTGAGATGTGGTGTGGGAATGATTCGAAGGTGATACAGCATAGCACTGCTCAGGAAAGGGATAATCCCATCGAAATGGCAGAGCTGATCTCCCAAAATTAGGATGCAGTATGTCTGTCCATTTGTCAGCAGCAGCCAAACATAATGTGCCTCACCTCTCTTTTCCTCCTGCACTTGCAGAGAGCTTACAGGAGTAAGGACTGAAACAGTGTGCATATCCAGGGGAGCTTTATGCAGATATTTAGCCCTCATTGTTTGCATAAGTCTGTCTGAGGTCCTTAAAGCATTAAAGCAGAGGGTGGATTCCACACAGCTGCTGGAGTGCTTTACTGGGCCAACAGCTCAGAAGGAAGTTACACATGCTTGAATACTACCACTGCTGCTTTCCCCCAAGCTTTCCGTCACTTTGGGTAATTTGAGTCATTCCTGGTTACTTGACAATGTTTGGGAATGGTGAGGCAGAAAGCCAGAAGATCTCACAGGGAAAAGATAAAAATTGTGCTAAAAGTTGCTATTTTAATTCTGTCTGTAGAGCTGCTACGGAGATCGAAAGAAGACTCGGAATCTTGAAGCCTATGTGGAGTGGTTTAACAGGCTCAGCTACTTGGTTGCAACAGAAATCTGTATGGTGAGCAAGGACTTTTTGTGCTGAAAGGTTTTGTTTAGTTATCCAAAACTGTGAAGCCTTTTCGGGTTTGGTGCCTTTTGGGCTTTTCATTCGCTTGGTTCTGTAATTGTTCTCCTTTGGATGCAGTCAGAGCACATCTGAAGAGGAAATAAGTTCAGTGTTTTCAGCATTAAACTGGTGCCTCAGATTTATTCTGGGTTAGCCCTTCTTGGTACGTGAGCATGTCTGGCTTGCTGTTCTCTTCTCTGAAAGCCCCTTGTGAATTGAGGCACATTCCCTCCTCTGGCTGACCCTGTACCCTGCTCTGCTGTTCTTCATATCCTTCTTCTTGGCAGAGCCTCTTTGCCTGCTGTCCTTACTCTCTGCCTGCCTGGGATCAGGTTTGTCTTTGCTGTCCTGAATGCTTTTGAACACAATACTATGGCTTCCTCTACATGTAAAGGATAGTGTGAAGCTGTGGTACATATGAAAAAGACTTTTAGCAGGGGTGTTATTTCTTTGGGGATGTGTCTGAGTGCTGTCTCCTGCTGAGCATAACCCTACAAATGCATCTCTTGCAGCCTGTGAAGAAGAAGCACAGAGCGAGAGTGATAGAATATTTCATTGATGTGGCACGGGAGTGTTTTAACATTGGCAACTTCAATTCCTTAATGGCTATTATTTGTAAGTATATGTGCTGAGATATTATTTTATCGCTGTTTAAATCTGGATAAAGGAAGCAGAGTGCTTCACCCAGAAGTCTATTGCTGAGCTTGGTCAGCAGCATGAAGTTGCTCAACATTGTTGTAGTGCTATGTGTGTAGTATAAAGTTGATAGAAACGAAAGTTTTCATTGCAACTCTTCTGAGACCTAAATCCTCACTTTTTTAAACCAACTTTAGTGCTAAATTGGAATAGTAACTTTCCCTGTTATATGGAGAATTGATGTCTTCCATTGTTTCTATCACATCTGGCTGATTTAAAAATTCCACACCTCTTTATATCTGGTAGGAAAATACTGAGAATTTTTTTTCATTTGAAGTGTGAAAACTTCATAGATATGTGTTGTTTTCAATGAACTATGTGAGAGATTTGTGTTCAGAACAACACTCACTTGAGCTTTTATGGTTTATATACATGTTTTATCAAATTCACATTAAATAATGTCATAGCATTTTTTTAGAGCTTTCATTCTGTAAGAGATGAAGATTTTGTTTCCAAGGTTATTTTAAAGAAAACAATGACTCTGATTTCTTGAGCAGTTCCATTGAAAATACTTGTTATTGGTAATAGATCCTTTGCTTTAGAAATACTTACTAGTCCAAGCTACCTGAAAGATTTTTTTTCTTTTAAATACTCCAACAATCTCTTTCTTTTATATAAAGCTGGCATGAACATGAGTCCTGTGTCTCGATTAAAGAAAACCTGGGCAAAAGTGAAGACAGCCAAGTTTGATATTCTTGAGGTAAGTTTGGCTAATATTTGGACAGGAGGCTGTTAATACCATTTTACTTTTAACTGCTCTAAAATGTGAGTTTGGCTTCATTATGACATTTAATTTAGTAGATTTGTGCTCTTAAGGGATATTGCCCAGCTGACCTTTGTCAAAGATCATGCAGGTGCAGCACTCTATGAGTTTGTGATTTATCCAAGAGAGTGTATTGGATCCCTTGCTGTGCTGAATGTAATTTTTTTAAAATTAGCTTCTCTTCTGGTCAAACCATCAGACAGAGTGATACTGCAGTCTCTACAAAGCTGTGTTTGTGGGGCTGTTCAGAAGACCTTTTCCTGTTTAAAAGTCACCCAGTTGAAAAAGCAGTGTGTGTACCTCATTATTTGCATCTTTCCATGCCTTGCAGCATCAGATGGACCCTTCCAGCAATTTTTATAATTACCGAACTGCTCTGCGTGGAGCCGCCCAGAGGTCCCTGACAGCTCACAGCAGCAGAGAGAAGGTGTGTTTGCAAAGGACTTGGCAGGGGGCAAAAGGGAAACGAGCTTGTTAAGTTGCATGGTAAACCTTTATCCTGGAATTCTGATTCTCAGCAACTCTACCCCTGGCAGGCTTGTAAAAAGCTGCCAGATCAGTTTGGTGCTGACTGAAAGTCCAAACATTAAATGATCACTTTGATTATTTAAGTAAAATAAGTACATTGCCTCAGCTTGTTTCTGTTTTACAGACACCTATATCTCACAAGCCCATACCACAAATAGAAAGGCTAAGGACTGGCATGAGGCCGCTAGTAATTTGTTCTTAGAGCTGCTACTTGTGCTAGTCTTTCAGTAATTCATGGCTTAAGGTGGAAGGACTTCAAAACTTACTCATAAAAGGTATTCTAAACCTCAGATCTAGACAGAGCTGTGGCATTCCCTTCCTGTGTATAATCTTTAGATGCAGAATCTCAGTGGTAGTTTTTGTGGAAAGGAATCAAATAACTTCCCAGCTGCTCTCCACTTGGAAGCAGTTGCTCATCAGCTCCTTATGTTATTAGGACTCCATGCTGTATTTAATAAACATGATCTTGGAGTTCATGGATTAAACTACCAGGCAGATGAAACAAATGCACGTGCAGTCTGCTGATCTATACTGTTGTTATGCATGGAATGTCTTTCTGAGTCCTAAGGGTCTGTTCACATATCATTCAAAGTACCAGAAGTTTAAATGTAAGAGGCTTACTTCTTTTCAGAGAAAATTCAGTTTTAAGACTTCAGAGAAAGAACTTAGAGATATTGAAATATGGTGTGGTGAAGTGTTCCACAGAAATGATAAGTGGTATTTGTTTTATCCCCAGTTGTAACAAGGATGTGTAGCTGTGAAAACTTCCATAGGATGAAAATTAAAATAAAACCATTTTAAGAAAGTAAAATTCTCCAGATTCTCCAAAGAAAGTACTTCGTTCAGTTGGCAAGAAATGCTTATTTTTAAACCAGTCAGTACCAACGTTCTATGACCTGAGCTCAGGGAATTGTAGCTCAAAAACCATTTGTGCTGCTACCCCAATATTCTCTGCTGGGCTTTAATGTGCATCTCCCCTCGTTTACCAAGCAAGTCCTGTCAAGAGGGAAAGCTACAGTACAAGATGCCCTCCAGGAATTACATGTAAGAAGTAGGTGCCTCTGACCATTTATCTCTGAAATATGAAAGGAAGAAGGAAAAAATGAAAAGAAGGACATGACATAGAAATGGAGGACTTTGTGGAGAGACTTGTATTTCAAAATGTAGTGAATGCACAGTGTTTGTATAAAGGTGAAGAATCCTTAGTCCTTCTGTATTTTGCTTACCTTTTGTATCACCTGACTGCCTTTCATTTTTCTCTGTAGACCATTGTGTCTTGATTCAGGACCAGATTGATAATCATGCTGTTCTCTCCCTAGATTGTGATACCTTTCTTCAGCCTCTTGATCAAAGATATTTACTTCCTCAATGAGGGTTGTGCCAATCGTCTTCCAAATGGTCACATCAATTTCGAGGTGAGTAAAGCACTGAGTTTTAATGGGGTTTTAATGCAGGGTCAGCCCCTTTTAGCAGAAAACTGAAGCAGATCACAGTCCAATTTCCACTGGACTCTGGGAGAGCAAACACAGACTGGAATTCATCTGTTACTTCTCAGGGAAGCTGGGAGGTAGTCAGGAAAAAACAGTTTTTTCGAAGATAGAGTTTTTATAGAAACTTCAAATATTCCCAGTTTTTTTAGTGGGGAAAAAAAAGTCAAGACTTCTTCCCAGTGCTCAAATTCATCTCAGCATTTCAATTCACAGGTTTGTTATAGTTAATGACAAAACGTTCAACTTAGTATTTTAGAGCTTATCTTTTAATTCCTCACATAAAAAGCAAGTTCCTCCTTTATCAAGATATATAGGCAGCATTTTCATGCATGTAAGTCCCAGATTGTCTCTGAAGAAATACATGATAGAGAGCAGTGAGGGAGTTTTGACTCTCTTGTCTTCCAGTAGTTCTTCTGCCTGTGATTTCATGCTTATTATCTGACACAGGGTGAGTTACCCAATGATTTGTTTCCTGGTACTTGCAGCTTTCAAGAAGCCTGGGTCATTCACACAAAACTGCAGTACATTTCAGTTGTAGCCATAGGCCTGAATTAGCCTAAAGGTTCTAAAACTAGGCTGTTCAATCATCTGGAATGTCCTTTTGCTCAAGGAATCCATGTTAGCTTGAGGCATGTTAAACTTTATTTGGAAGTTTATCAATTAATGGCATCAGCACGCTACATGGGGAGTGTTTATTTTCAACATAAATTTCCAGCAAGAAAATAGAGCATTTGATATTTGCTAACTGACAGGAAACATCTGGATTTTGAAATGTCAGTATTAAGCATCTGATGTGAAAATCACTATGTATTTAATTGCAAAACAAAAAGTGTGAGCATCATCAAAGTTAAAATTTGGGCATAAGGAGTGTTACCAGCTCCTTGAAAAAAATTAAGTGCACTTCATGATCTACTATATTTGTATTCACAACAGCAGTTTTAACAAGGTGAAGGAGTGGGAAGTTACCATAGCTTGAAACAGGAACACAGAAGTTAGAAGCTGAGTTGTTGAGTCAGATCATGTTCAATTCTCTCTTAGAAGCCAAGGACAATCTAAACCTTGGACTCCAAACCAAGATCTCTCCCTCTTTTTAAAAGAATGTTCAGGGTAAGCAATGCTATTCAATATATAGCACTTCTTCTGCTTTGTATTCTGACAGAAATTTTGGGAATTGGCAAAACAAGTCAGTGAATTTATGACATGGAAGCAAGTGGAGTGTCCTTTTGAAAGGGATTGGAAGATTCTGCAGTACTTGCTCTCTGTCCCAGTCTTCAGTGATGATGGTAAGGAGCTCTGGACTTCTGCAGGGATGGTGTCACTGACTACTGCTTAATCTTTCTGTGTTAATTTGTGGCTTCCTCAGAGTAAGGAAAGACTGTCCTGAGACATCTCTGTCTGGCAAGTGAAAAATGCTCCTCCCTTACAAATGACAGAGAAGATAAGATTTTTCTTTTATGTGCATATAGTCTGTGAGAATTAACATTGGTTCTAAAATAGGACAAACTAGATTGATGTGGTCCCTCTAAATGTCACATGAAATATATTTATGTGGACTTTCAGGATACTTTGCACTAAAGGGTGCTGCTAAAGGAAGAAAACAGGGACTTCACTGGCTATTTACAAAGCACCATGTCCCTGGGCTCATTTTATTTTCTCTTGAGTTCTTTCTTCTCCCCCTGCTTTTGAGTTTCCACTGGTTGATTTTTCCCCCCCTGAGGGTACTCTTTGTTCTCATGCACAGTTTGTTAGCATTGTCTGGGTGCAATTATAAGCAATGCTATACTTCCTAATGGGATTCTGAAGCCCTAAACTGAGGCATGGATAATACATGCCTGCTTCATTTAACTCAGTCTGCTTTGCAGGGAGAGCAAATTTTTAAATGCCAGTAGGCCTAACATAATGTATTTTCTTCTGATTGCAGCACTTTACTTGGCTTCCTATGAAAGTGAGGGTCCTGAGAACCACATTGAAAAGGACAGATGGAAGACACTAAGGTTTGTGTCAGAGGTTACCCAGATCAATAAATAAATAGAATGGAATACAGAGCAAGCATCAAGCAGTTAAAACCAAATGGCATGTTACATGTTTCAACAGATGGGGCACAGTGAGGTTGTAAACCCGCCCCCCTCCCCTCCAGTCTGGGACTCTTGGAAAAAATAGAACAATCAGTCTTTATCTTAGTCCTTCTTTCCCTTAGGAAATGGGAATTAGAATAAGTAATTTTGTATTTTAATTTCTTGTGTTACTCAGGGAAGGAAGGAAGTACTTTCTAAACTCCAAGAAATCCCAAGTTCCTCACAAGTACTGTACAGAGCACTCTAGATTCCTCACAGATTTTTTCACAGCTACTGCATCCCATCCCTTTCTGCACCAGCCTTTCAGACAGGGCTGAGGTTTGCATAAAGGTTGCTCTGGGGCAAATGCATTAATGAAACCAGTTAACAATTTAGAGTTCAGACTGGGGAGGAATGTTCAGCAAAATCATATTTTTGGCTTTTCTTCCACTGCTATTTGAATGCAGCCTCAGCAGCTCTTTGAGTTTACTAACTGTGGAAGGATATGTGAACCATTAAGGCGAGGGAGATGTAACAATTCCATCTGATTGATTCCACTCATTTTGAGAAGACAGGGAGTTACTCCCATCAGGGCACAGACATTCCACATGACACGGGGTGACAAGATGAAAATCTGTGGTAACACGAATCTCAGTTTCACAGCCTCCTTACCATAGTCACTCTGTCTGAGAAGATTTACATCATTCCAAGGATTGTCTTCACCCATTTACATTTCCCTTTGCCTTTCAGGTCAGCGCTTCTGGGCAGAGTCTAGAGCACACCGTGTCTGCTGTTGCTGTGTTAACATGGATTGCCAAGGGGCATGGCTTGGTTTATTTTTCTGTGCACTGAGTGGCACTCAGAACGATGAAAGATGTGCAGTCAGTTACGATAACGTGGCAGCAAAGATGAAAGAAGTTAATTCAAGAACAAACAGGCAGCTTCTCCCATCTGACAGATGAGATAAAATCACAGCCCACTCAGCTGGGATTTAGGCTGAAGTATTGATTGAGAATCCTTTGAAGATCTCAGATGCTGCCTATGAATCATTTCACACCTGGATGGAATATTCTTTCCTTCGCTTCTGCTGCAGCTTGCTGCTACAAGGACTCACAGGAAGTTACAGAGGGGAAATGTTCACCATTCCTTGCAGTGAAACCCAAGTCTGCATTGAAGAGCTCTCATTCCTAATAAGCTGAATATATCCCAGAAGATTGGGATTGCTAAGAAGGGAAAGGACTGGACACAAAAATTGGCTGCTGAGGAGAATTTCTCCCTACCACTGTAATGGTGGCTGGTTTTTTGGGGTTTTTTTTCCAATGTGTTTTTGAGTTGGCTGCTGGCAGGCAAACTCATTATTATTTTAAGTTATTAAAAATATGAAGTAATAAAAATCAAGGCTGTGGTAGAAAATATACCTGCTGTAAAAAGATAGTAGCTATGTAGCTCTATGACTTCTAGTGAGGCTTTTTCTTTTGTTCATTTCTTTACAACTAACCACTACATGCTACAGATATTCTTATTTTTACTGTGAGGTTTTTTTTTACTCTTGATTTTCCATACTTGACCTTATTCTTACATTAGGTTGAACAAGCTGACTTTTCTAGAATAGTCTTTGAGAAACTGGCATAAAAAAATATGAGGGTATGTTTTTTATTAAGTAATTTTTAAAACGGCTTTTTTTTTTTTTTGGAAAGGGTAACAGTGGTGAAAACAATCCATTTTGACTGAAATAGCAAGATGCCAAAAAGAAAAAAAAGAGGCTTCTTCTCAACTCCAGCTATGAACAAAACAGTCTTCCTGTGTGTTTGCTTTAGGGATTATGTTTATGACTGTGAAGTAGTTCACTGTGTTACACACCTAATAAGTTTTTAGTAGCTCTGAATACTTAGTCACTCTATCTATCTAGGAGGAACCCGATTGAAAAAAATATACAAAACCAAGCCTGTAGCTATAGATCACCCTGGATGCAAAAATCAATAAGCAAAGTACATACTTGGCAAAAAAAAAACCCTATTTCCAATTATTCTGTTACTATTGTTAAAAAAAAATGGAAAAAAGTAAGAATAAATATATTTATTTGTTGCACTGCATCTCTCGAGTCTTCAGATAAGGTGGTTTTTATGTTCTGTCTGTACCTTTTGGGGCAAATATTTTAATTTTGAATTCCATGGTAACATGTAACTTCGTTAGTGGGGATACTGTCCTTAACTACAGCCTGTTTGCTGGTACAAGGCACTGGAAGTCTCTGAGTTACATGTTCCACAAAGCCCAGCACCAGGGCCTCAAGCCCTGACAGAGAAGGTTTCCTCTCCTCCTTTCCCATTCCCTGTGTTGAGGTAAAGGAAGAGGCCAGCTCTTGGAAAGGAGAAAACTGCTTCTGCTGTGCACAGACTTGCCTCCCAGCTTTCATCAGGTGAGGTCCTTTCCATCCTCCCTTCCACATCCTTTCCCTGCTGTTGAGGCTTCCCCCTGGTGCTTGAAAGGGGAATGCAAATCCCAAACCTCTGGCAAGCCAGAGCTGCTCATTCAGCCAGTTTCACTCAGTGCTTGGTGTTAGAGCCTTGCCATGCTCTGTGCCCTCTGCTTCATCATCTGGTGCAGCCAAACCGTGCTGGGCTTTAATTTTGGACATCCCAAGCTATGTCAGGCTGTTGAAGCACTGAGTGGAAAGAGCCAGTCACACCTGTCCATAGCAAATGGGAGAGAAAAGGACTGGTTGTTCCACGGTCCAGCAGCTCCCAAAGGAAACATCACAGACTCTCCGAAATGAGGAGTTGCAAGAACTCATTAACTCTACAAGCTGAGTGTTCAGGCAGGATTGAAAATCCCAGCTCAATGCTGACAGATGCTCAGTGCTTAATGGAGGCAGAGACAACAACGCTGTCTCCTGTACAAATGGCTCAAACATTACTTACTTCTTTGTGGTGCACTTTCTTCTCCTGGTGCAGAGACAAAAACTCAGCCTCTTACAGACCCATGTGAACCAAAAGAGTCTACAGCTGTCTGGCTGAGCCCACAAGAGCAATACCTGTCCTTAACCATCCAGCTATTTCCCTGCTCTATTTGGAAAAATCTTCATGGCATCATCATGAAAAGAGCAGTCAGATGAATGCAAAAATGTGCAATAGCCTACTTACAGCTGTCATGTCTAAAAGAGCACGTAGGAACCTTTACCTCCACGTGGGTGCTTTGCATTTGTGTTGTATTTCATCAGCCTTCCCAGACAGATGTTCTTGACAGATGAAACTGGTATTTGATCTAGCACCAAAATAGGCAAATAGGCTAGTGGGCAAAACATCATTCATTTTCCAAGACTTCGTTAGTCTAGGGAATGTTCCCTGTCATTTTGGGAGGCTTTCCTTACTAGTTGTATATGGTATGCTCCTTTGTAGGAGTCCCACAGTATTTTTGCTGGAAAAGAATAATCCTGTTGTGCTGCACTAGTGTCTGCTTTTTCTCTCAGCTCCACTGTCTAATCTTGGTAGTGGGTTTTCCTGCTTAAAGGGAAGGCATGTGCTAAGCTGACACTTCATACTCAAAGAACTGATCAAGTTCAGTGAGGGTTTGGTGCCAGCAAGGGCATCATTTGATACCCACTGACACTTCATCATCATTACACTGTGCTGCATAAAGCTCTTGTGGAATAGGATGCTTTTCCTTCTCCTTCATTAGAAAGTTTTAGCTACACTGTGACCTAAAAGGAGATTTCACTGTAAGCCAAGTAAATTCAGTGTCCTCCTTTCATGGAGATTACTTTTGAGGAAGAAAAATGCAAAAGATAATGTGAATAAAGCAGCTGTTTTTCATTAATTATTTATATAGCCAAAGAAGTCTGAGTGCCAGTGATTCTGTGGGGCCAAATTATCTGCTTTCTTGTAGTGCTTTTCTCCCCTCTCTTGTGAAGTCCAGAGGTTGGAAGGGGAAATGGTTCCTAGGTGGGCTTCCAGAGCAGGGGAAAGCAGCATCTGGAGCCAGTGTGTTCCAGGGAACAATAAACCAAGCAAAATATCTGTTGGTCTTACAGCAGAATCTTCTGCAGGCTCCCAACTCTGGCCTAGTGGTCGAAAGATTAAATAACTTTCCTGGCATTAACGAGTCCTTTTTGTCTGACCACTCACTAGCATTTACGTATGGAATGCCTCACTGCTGCTTAAACGAGTTTTTCTTGGGAGAAAGGTATATGGAGGAAGTCAGAAATAATTAGGGCTGGGAGAAAATTATTTCAGAAGGAGTTACACTTTCCCTTGTCCTTTTCTCCTTCAGGTGGTTCAGAGAAGTTGAATTCTGCTTTTCCATTAAAAAATTGCAATCCATGAACTTTCATGGTTTCAGCTCCTGCCTTTCAAGATGCAGATGGGAAACTTCAGTCTGATGCAGAGTGCCCTCTTGTGATGGAAATGAAACAAATCCAGAGATCTGGGTGGGATGGGATGAGGAAAAATGAATGCAGGTTCCCAAGAAAAAATGTTTAGACTCTGACCATACCCAGAAGCCAGCAACTGCCTTATCTCCCTTCAACTTCTGCCAACATGTGGTGGGAAGCCAATGAGAATTAAGCATCATAATGGGTTTTACTGGGGCACATTTCCTACACAGCCTCACTTCTCTCAGCTTTTTCCTTGGAATTGCTACCTTGTAATTGAAATAAAGCTAAAAGCAAGCAACAATTCAGGTAAACCACCTGGAAAACTGGTGTCTTTGGAGTAAAGGAAATGAGATTCAGCAGAGTCATCTTGGTTAATGCCCAACTGAAAAGTCTTCAGATATTTTGAGATGGGGACAAAGTAAAATGCAGAATGAAAAAAGAAAATTAATGAGAGCATGATCAGAGTTTTCTCCCTGTAATTTAATGTCCTACTGAGTCAAGGTTGAATGTTTTCTTGGGATTGGCCATGTGTGGTATATGATTAAACATAAATTTTCTCTTTCCTTTTTTTCCTCTTAGCTGCAGAGGGGGAGGTGCAAACCCCAAAAAGAATTCTAGGTTTTTCTAAAGAAAAAAGCAACAAGCCTGCCATCACCCACATATTTAATTTTTGGAAACAAATACTCAAGTACTTGGGAAATGAACCCAATGAGCATATTAAAATGGTTTTGAATAAATTTATTTTCCTTCTCTCTCCTTTCTCCCAGACTTGTTACTGGTCAAATGCAAAAACACTAGTTCTAAGTGCTGTATGTTACATGTTGATTTCAATCACTGCTTTTCTCAGTCCATTCATTTACCAGTTTGATATCACATTGCTTCCACAACCTCCTATAAGCAGACAGGTCATCTAGCTTACAGTTTGGAATTTACTTGGTTATAGAACAAATTATACAATGTAGGTAAGCTCATGGCAACAGGCTGGCTCCCACTTTTCCAGTGACAAACATTTGAAAGCAAAATGCCCTTGAAACAGTTTTCTGAAATTGAAGAAATTGCTTGTCTTGGAAACACATTAAATTTTGAAGAAACACTGAACAGAGATAGTGACAGAGCAGAGCCAGAGGTACGGAGTATCTGCTCATTCTTGAGACCAGTCTTCTGTGTCAAGTAACATTTGCCTTGGGCTCCTTGGGAAAAAGAGATTTGTGTACTGAGAGATTCACCTGATGTCACACCTACAAGCCAGGGTGTTGCACATGTGGTTTAAGACACTGGAAAGAACCAGGCACCACCAGCATGTCATTCATCTCCTCCCAGGTGAGGTGATCTCAGTCTTTGCTGCTCTTCCTGGAAAAGCTGAAATTAGGGTTGATCTCACCTTTAGGAGGTGGAGTATGGAGTAGTCCCTGACCCTACATACTTCTTTCAGGTCATAGAACACTCTCCATAGGTGTCCTGCTGCACAATATCTCAGTGGGAGAGCTTGACCACCCCTCCAGATGTGTCAGGCACTGAAGGATCTGTGCCTTGCCTAAGCAATTCTTCAGCATGTGCTAAAACAAAGTGATGTGTAGCTCCTTTCCCTTCTTGCACCACAGAGCCAAAGCATACACAAAATGTATCTCACAAGAGAGGCTGGAGGCTGCAGGCAGATGGAGGGGGTCCAGGAAGGACCACACACATTGTCTGGAAATATTCCTGCTTCCAACTTCTCCTGGCTGTCTCAGGAAGGAGTGAGGTGCCGTTTTCTGCAGCTGGCAGGACTGACTGAAGCCATTCTTTGTGCTGTGGAGCATCTGTGTGGCAGATCCTGCTTGGGGAGGTGTCACTAGAGCTGCTGGAGGAGCCTCCTCTCCTGCTCTGAGCACACTTGCATTGCAGAAGTGACTTGCAGTCTGTTGGGCACAGTCTGTCCTTTCTGCTAAACACTCAGGTGCATCAAGACTGACACTTGATGAGGGGAGAAAATTAGTGACAAGGTAGAAGGGGAACTAAACTGAAAATAAATCCTTGCTGCATAGCAGAATTTGTTTTTCCTATCTGTTCACTGGGAAAAAGTGTAAGAAAAAAAGACCCTGCACCCCTCCCTTGTTTGGCTTCCCTTGTTCAGCTGCTGTCACCAGCTCGGCCACCAGATGTCTGCACCCAACAGAAAAGTGAAATGTAGCACTGAGACGAGCAGCTGGAAACAGAAATGAAAGGAGACAAAAAGTGACAGGGAGGGAAAGCACAAAGGGAGCTGTAAGGATTTATTTCCAGGCCTAAACACCCTTGAGGCAGGGATGATCCTCAGGCCCTCCTGGGGAGCTTTCATTCCACAGCCCAGGACTGTATTCCCACCACCAGTGATGCTGAACTGAGATGGATCTCTTTGGAGAGTGGTCAGGAAAAGGGAGTGCTCAAAAGCAGTGCTGTGACTATTTAAGCTGGCTGCTCAAACTTATGAATTGATGGAGAACTTTTTCAATGTAAAGATGAGACCTGGGTCAACACCAGAAAAGGTTTGCATGCAAAAAGTAACCACAATAGCAGGATGCTTTGAAATGTGATATGTGATAGTTGAATTAGAAGAAATTAATGTCTTTTCAAGTGGGCTAGGTCTCAACTGAACCCTAATACCATCCAGTCTCTCATGTAATCTAAAGACTGTTTTCTGTTTGGGAATTAAGAAGCAATGCCATTTCCCTCATATGATCTCTCTTTTGTATGCCCTAATCTTTGTAATCATATCTGCATGAAGAGGCTGCTCAAGACATCCTAGCAACATTCAGCCTGTCAATCAATTTTAGAGAGAGGCAGTAAAATATGGTGAACTTTGCCCAGCGATCATTTTAGCGGGATGAGAAGCTGTTTTTCCCACAAGGCTGAGCAGGAGGATTTTTTTTTTTTTTTTTTTTTTTTTTATTTGGGGGTAGAAA
>VXBI01008664.1:221156-253656 GCA_013397375.1 Toxostoma redivivum
CCGAGCACCCCGGAGCATCCCCCGAGCATCCCCCCAGCATCCCCCGGAGCATCCCCCGGAGCATCCCGCCGCGGGTACCTCCGTCTCTCCCGGGTGGGTTTTGGGTTTGCCCCGTCCCTGGCCCCGTCGGTCCAGCGGCCCCCAACGAGCGTGTGCGGTGCCCTGTAGCAAACACAGCAGTGAATGTCCTGCTCTCCTTTTGTCTCCTGAGCTGTGGGTAAAGCTGGTCAGAGCTCGGAGGAGCAAGGCTTTGAGTTTTCTGCCAGAATTGGCTACTGTAATGCTGAATTACCAGAATCACTTGTCAGTCCTTTTATTGATTCCTGCCACATACGTGAGTTTCCGACACTAGTGGCCAGTAAAGGACACCATGTGGAAGCAGGGATCTGTCAGAGCCGACTGCTTGTTCCATTGTCCACTGACTATTAACAATGGGAAGACAGAAGCTGCGAACATTGTCACTCCAGTGAGGTTGATAGATTATGAACCTCAGACATCACACAGTAAACCTGTTCTGTTTCTGGATACAATCCAAACAGTAGTTTTTTCTGTGCCCTGGGGCAGTCACTCTGCCATAAATCATTTTAAAGTGTATGGGATATCCTTTTTTGAAATGCAGTGACTGTGACTGATTTCAGTAGCAGAGACTGTTGCATCGTGATGATATGTTTCCCATAATCTCCTCTCTATACTGTAACTTTTATTTGATTGTTGTTTGGGGTTGTTTTTAAACATGGCTGCATGCTGAGCTAAGATCTTTGGTTAAGCCATGTGCAGTGACACACAGGTCACTCTTCAGAGTTATTTGGTTCGGTACCCTGATGTGCAATTTGTTTAAATTCTCCTGTGCCTTCATTTCTGGCATACTGAGGTGTCCCTGTTAACAGGCTGAAGCACCAGCTGTCAAAATTCATCTGTGAAATTGGCATGAATGAAAAGTATTACTCAAAGTCACAATAAGCAAGATAGAGCTGAGAAGAAAGACTATTTTAAATAAAACTTAGATTTGGAATGTGAGGTACCTTGTCAACTATTTCAGTTCTGACCCACTGAAGGCTGTAAACCAGAACAGAACTCTGCATCTGTTAAAAGTATGGTTATACTAACAAGTAAAAGCAAATTGCTGGAGCCTCCCAGTTTATTTCTTGTCATCTGATCAACGTACTCTGTCAGGGCCATGCTCTTATCCAGTTCCAATAAAATGGTAAAAGAGATTATCTTGATCTGCATCACGGGGGGTTCAGCCTGAAAAAGGTGTCCTTCATCTGTGGGGCAGACAAGCAGCAGCTTTGGGCCTGCTGATGCCTGATCACAACAGCAGCATGATTCCTTGCTCCTCCTAAAATGATCCATGAAACATGCCAAAGATTGTGTCCAAGGAGGGAGGGTGGTCACTGCAAATCTGCTGAAGGCTGCTGGTTGCAACAAGTGCTTGTTTGAGGCATGGGTGTGTTCTGACAGGAGCCCAAGACCTTTCTTTCTCCTGGTCACTTTTCATGAGTAGCCAATGGAAGGAGGTAATTCCCCATAAAAAGATAATTGTTCCTTGATAGCAGTAGCAGCTGTTACACTAACAAATATGATGCAGTTTTAGATGAGTGAGCTGCAGAAGTGATGCCAGCTGCCTGTGTGTTATATGTATATATACTTACTAATCACATATCCTTTATGCCAGGCAGGTATGTACCCACTGGCTAAATTAGTCTGTGTGCACAATAACTGTTCCTCGATGGGAAAGTGACCCAACTTTTATTTTTGGCTTCTAACCATTTTCTTGCTTTAGCAGTCAAGCACAAGCTTTTCTCCTTCCTGCTGTTTGCTTTGTCTGTGTTAGGCTGAAAGGAGCTTACACATCTCTTCAACTCACAAAAATGAAGTAGTAGCCAGGAGCTCTTTTGATTTGTTTCTACCACCCCTCCCTATTTCTTCTCCTTGCCCTTTACCCTGCTGACTTGCAGGACTGGAGAGGATGAAAGCAATCAGCTGTGTTTACTACAGTTGCATATGGCAATTTCAGCTGCCAGCTAATTACTAAATTCACTGCTCAACATTCCATGACTTTATTTCATTTTTTTTCTTTGGGAATGAAATAAAACTGCAAATTTATTTCCTGCCCCACCCCCAGGTCTCTGGACAAAATGGGGAATGGATTAATGAAACCCAAGCACCTGAGGCAGCCAAATAGGCACGTGGCAAACCTCGCCATTGGCTGTGCTGCCAGCCACAAGTTTCTGATGGACCCATGCCTGGGCATCAATGTGATCAATGGGCAAGCTGATGTCCTCTGCAGCAAGGTACTTGAACTGGAAAAGGAGCTGAGGAGAAAAGATCAGCAGCTGCAAGAGAGTCAAAGCCATGTTGCTGAGCTTCAGGAACAGCTGGCTATGCAGACTAAGGTCATAGCAGACCTCACCAAGGAGCTGCAGAGCAAGTGTATACAGTTGAACAAGCTGCAGGATGTTGTTAGCACTCAAGGAGAGCACTCTCTTCAGCCTTCTCCATTTAAAGTTTCTGCTGATAGGAGGAGAGGAGCCAAGGAAGGTGTATCTGCAGAGCCAACAACACGACTGTGTGATTTGAGCAGGCAAACTATGTTTTCCCTTGAAAAAGCAACAGTCCGAAAGGATTCCAGGTGAGCTGGTTTCAGAGGGCTTCTATGTTTGTGCTACAAGGTTATTACTTTTATCACAGTTATATCCTCTCCTCATGATAAATCAGGATTAAAGTATTTATCTTTTTCATGTGGGCTTTGCAGCTGTGATAGATGCTGGATGAGTTTGTGGGTAACTTTAACCAAGAATCATCTGTGTCCCACAGCCTTCATATAAGAGTGGTGGGTAGCCTCTGTATTTCAGTTGAGAATCTCACAGGTTTTTGGGGATTTACCTTTATTGCCAGCTCCCTCCTTCCCTCCAGCTCCTAACAATCATGCTGTAGTATTTCTTGTTCCTCTTTGAATCCAATTACACTTTCTAGACTCTGACAGACCCAGAAATCTCTGTGGTCAGAGCTGACCTTGCACACAGAGGTATCAGACTGGTATCCTTCAGCATAACTTAGGCCCTCCTTTACCTTGCAGTGCAGACATAACCTGAGAGTCTGTTTAACATGGTGGCAGCCAAACTCTACCTGGGCTTCAGCCAGTGACTTTAGTGCCTTCAGATCTGTGGGGAGCTTTATTATTCATGGCATACCTGAGACTTTACCATCATAGACCTTGGAGTTATGAGGCATGTTTTCTCATTCATCATGTCCAGCACTGCAGCTTAGAGGGTGCCTCATGAATCAGGAAGGCTGCCTGAGTCACCACAAAGAGCTGAGAACTTCAGCTAGCAGTGTTTTTCCAGAGTAAGGGAACTGCATTAATATTTTATCACAAGTGCCTGGGTAGCTTAAATCATAGTTTTAAGAGTGCTCTGTTTGTAACCTGTCGTCTCCTTGGCACGATCCTTGTACTGCAGTTCAACACATGGTTTTCTAGGGTGCTTTCAGAGACAGAATTGTGACAGCAGTAAGGAGTAAAGCCAGCAGGAGAGCCAGTGGATTAGCAAAGTGCAGCAGCCAGAACCAAAGCAAGTATTGCAGCTTAAGCAATCCAAATGTAATGCACATCATTTTTTGATGTTGTAGTGGTCAAAGAAATATTTGATCTTCCAAATATTTTGGAAGCAAACATATGCCAAAAGAAGCACCACAAAGCTGTACTGCTGTGCACTGCTATGCCTCTAGGTTAGATAAGCCTGTGATACACATGCACTTGTGTAAGACACCATTACTTGCCATTGAGATAGCCAAATGATCAAAGGCACAAACATTTGGTTTCCTTACCTGGTGTGTAAATACTGTAGTAGGTCAAGTTCAGGCAGTTCAGACATGTAGGAACAAAGTGTAACCTCCACTGTCTACAGAATTCTGTCTGCTGTAATTAGCAAATACAGAGCCTTTAGCCTGACAGGGTCTCTAGGGGTGTTTGGAGCTGCTGTTGTCAGTAGCTGCCTCCCCTTCACAGAGAAAGGACTGACTACAGCCCCACTGCTGTGTCAGGTCACTTCACAGTGCTGCTGCACAGCTGTGAAAGGAGCTGTCTCAGAAGGAGGGGAAGCTCCATGCTTCTTGAATTTGCATTGATTCCACAGTGTCACCCATCCTTTTTAGGAATATTTGTAAAACAGATGGCACAATCTGATGCTATTCGTATGGCAGGGGTTTGAGTGCCATACTTTTGTTTGGAGTATCTCAGCAGGAATTGTTTTAATGAAAGTTTTAGAAGCATGGTCTCCACTTCTATAGTTCTGGAAGCTTTTGTGCTCATCTTGGGGTTATATTGGGTATATGCAATTGTATGTATTGGGTTATATGCAATTACAGTATTTTATTGTGTTATTGTATACACGATGCAGGCCAGGATGAATCAAATTAGCAAGGCTGGTTTTAGATGAAAACTAAGTTAGAGCTTATATTCCAATAACCCTCTTGCTTTCAGCAGAAGGTAAGTTATGATCCCTATTTCTAAACACAGTCCTCACCATAGCTACTTGGTTTTATTTTCCTGCCTCACCTCATCACCTTTACTTATTTTCAGTCATTACATGGCCAGTAACAATGTAAGTGTATTTACGTGCCCTAGGTTTGTTCATTCCTGGATTGTCCTCAGGAGATTTCTCTCACATAACCTAGTTTTGATGACAACCTCCCATTGCTTTATGAATACAAACAAGAGGAGGCCTTAAATGCCTCAGAAATCCGTCAGGGCTTTGACTTTGTCACCGTTAGGAGCATGGGGACTTGAAGGCAGAATTTATCTTCCACTTCAGCAGTAAAAGAAAACTAACCAGCAGGGCCAGAAAAGCCCATCAATGCAGAAGTTGTTTAATTATGTTCGTTTCTGGTGTTTGAGGCACTGTTTTACAGGACACCCTTGAGCCAGAACATACTCAAATCAATCACAACCCATAGGTTGCCAGAATGCATGTATGGCCTGCTTTGTTTCAGCTGGTTGGTCATTATCCACAGATTCACCCACTGTTATTTTTTCCCATGTTTTCTCCTTCTCAAAATCCAACCACTGGGCTCTGCCACCAGCAGCTCAAATACAGACAGTTCTTGTCTTCACAAGTCTCTCATTTATATGCATTTGCTACAAGAGGAAATGATGCAGAGACTCAGGGAGCAGTGAGAACAAGATTGCTCAATGAGCTTGTTCCACCAGGTGATCACAGCACAGACAATTCCCTCACTGGCCAGGCTGCCATCCCACAAGGTCTAAACAAGGCAGGCAGAGCAGTGTGTTAGAAATGAGAGGAATCCTCCTGAGAGGAATTTGGTGAATAACAAACCCCAGCCATACTGGGCATCTCAAACTTTGTGGTTTTTTGGTTTGCAACCAGTGAGAAGAAGCTTATTACAGATGCCCTGAACAAAAACCAGTTCCTGAAGAGGCTGGAGCCTCACCAGACACGAGACATGGTGGAATGTATGTACGAGAGGACGTTCCAGCAAGGGAGCTACGTCATCCGACAGGGAGAACCGGGAAATCACATTTTTGTGCTCAAAGGTGAATATTGCCTGCTCGTACAAATCACAAGTGCAACAAACAGGAAAGGGGTTTAGAAGGTTTTGCAGGAAATCACAGTGAGGATGTTTGTGCTCCTAAATTTGTCCCTGTGGAGGGCAATGCAAGTTTTACCTGTGACTTTTATGAAACAGAGTGAGAGCAGTAAAAAGCATCTTGGAAACATGAGTCTTGGTTTAATGTTTTTTCATTATCTTTTTCATTTCTGAAAGTCCAGAGGCCAGCAATTCCTTTCTGTTGTAGGTGTAGCCAACCCTTCCTTCTCCAGAGGAAGAACATGTATTATTTAAAATGCAAAGAACTGCTCAATGGTGAAGCCACTCCTGAAATAAACTTACTTTTCAACATTCATAAGATACCAGCTTTCTGTGTATGGAAAATTGAAAGACAAGGTCTGCATTTGTTGTTCTCAAAGCTGAGAGGTTGCTTTTATAAAAAAAAAAAAAAAAAGACCTGCTTGTTTTTTTTCTGGGGGAAAAAAAAAAAACAAACAAAAAAATCAGCAAAGCAAACAAAGATCTTTAGGATAAGAAGGCTTTCCTAAATAAGGCCAACAAGTCTGCAATCTTTTATGCTTACTGCTACTGTGCCTCAAATTGCTGATCAGGTATAGTTTAACATCTGGAATTTGTTCCTATCAGCAATAAGCTCTATCATCATTTCACCATTTAAAAAAAAATTGTGATTAATTTGTATATTTCATCAATTGGGAACCACTAAAAGTCCCAGAGACTCATATGAATTAGAGCTCACACTAAAAGGAGTATGTTCTGTTGAGGTGGGAATATTTAAACAGGAGCAAACTGGTATATGTTGGAAAGCTCATTTTCTGGCTTCATATGGATGGGTTAATTGGACAAAAATGATGGTAACTGTGTTAGGAAAACAGAAGTGTTACAGGAAAAAAGAGGAGGCAGGATTTGTGATGGTGTGGTCATATTCTTGCAAGACAAAATGATAACACTTTGAAAACAGATGAAATATCAGAAAGGAGATGTGCACCTGGACTTTTTCTGGCACATTAGAACCTTTCTTGAGGAGATGGTGTGTGTCTCGGAGAGAAGAGGGCAGAACTTTCATAACATGTTTAAGTGAAGTTTTTTTGGGGCCATAAACTGTGAAGAAGTTCAGACTTTCTTCCCTTTTGCTAGTAAGGCTCAAGAACAACTTCTTGAATGAAGATTTAATGTGCTTTTAATTTTTCTGCCCTCTCCTTTGCATTCTGCATATATATACTCATACATCTGTATGAAGTGATAAACTATGAGTAATTTCTCCTGTGATCGTTTTTTCAAGACTTTTTTCTTTAGACCACTCTAGAGTACCTGAACTGCAAATGAGTGGTTTGTTGTAGCAAAGGTTTATCCCATCAGGATTTAGAATGGCCCTCCCTTCCAGAGCATATCTGTAGATTAGCAGTACATTTAAAAAATAAATCTTTACTGGTTTGTACATGTGTTTCAAAGCACTTTTTTGCATTGTTAGTCCCATTCCTGTGTTCCAGAGAGTGGCAAAATCAGAAATATGTTGATTTGTTTTCCATTCAGTCTATGAACCTGAGCACAGGTTTAATACCTATTATGCTGGTGATTTTTGACAGAGGGCAGTCTGGAAGTCTTTCAGCAGAATAAACTACTCTCCTCAATACCTGTGTGGACAGCATTTGGTGAACTGGCCATTTTATACAACTGCACACGGACAGCTTCTGTGAAAGGTACCTGAGGTTGAATACAGCAACCTTGCTCTAAATGCAAACTGTGGATTTTTTGTGAGATCCCTGTTATATCCAGGTTTTCTTTGAAGTTTTCATTTAATAGATGTTTGCATGTCTTGGTTATCTACAGTAAACTCACATATTTCTTCCTTGAGTTCTTTCTGCTTAGGACCTTGAATAATACTATGCCCTGAATGTAATTCCATCTCTGGCATAACCCTTGATAAACAATTAGGCACCTCCAAATTGTGCTGGTTAGCCTGATCTGTATCACACTAACAACTAGGGCAGGATTGTGTTTTAATTTTGGATGCTTTAGTAGAGGTGGTGGTCTCTGGTTCTTATGTTCTTGTGTCAAATTCAGTGCCAAGGATGAAATTACAGTGAGTTTGAAAGCTTATTAGAACCACGGTGTTTTTAGTAGAGTGGGTACAGTCTAATTCAAGAGGAAATAAAATACTGAGGAATTAGTTGTTTTTGTGCTTCTTTTAGTTCTGTATCATCATGTTGCTGAGTCTTGCCTAGATCCATTTGGAGCTGGCAGTTTGGGGACTGACCAGGACAGAGTTGTTAAGTGTTGCTCTGATACAAATATTCCTCTTCCGTAAGACTGGGTTTACATCCATTAAATACCCCCTGATTCCCTTTCCAACATGCCATAATTGCTTTGTGACAAACAAGTAAGTGACTAAGTTCACTATTTTTCCACTCTCCACCATTCCATAAATAATACTTATGTTTGAAGACTAATTTCTGTTCTTGTCTAAATCTGCAGGGACTTGGTGCCACCAGTAAGTATGAAGAGTTCATGTTGACTTAAAAAGGAGCAAATGGAATAAATCAAGAAGTTGTTTGCAATAAAAGCTTTTGGTCTTTCTTCCTGCACCCAGTTTAGGCACTTAATCATTGCTGGCTATGCAGATGGAAGTTATTACATGTAATCTGTTTTTGTTGCTGCCTGATAAACAGAACAACATCAGTAATGTGATTATTTTTCTTACTAACATGCTGTTCTAATTGAATATGTTCCCTATTTTTCTTTTTTTGCCTCCTGTATGGTATTAGCATTATAAAGTAGTGTTTCTGCATAATAAGATGTCAAGCTGCTTTAGGCCTTTGTTAGCATTAATTGGTTTTGAGGTAGGACAAGAATTGTCCAATTATGGACAAGAAAAGATATTTGAATACTTGCAATCACTGCAGAAATCCACCCCTCCCCAATAGCTTTTCCTATCTTCCTTGTGGAGGAAGAGCAGTTCCAAAACTGAGCAGGAGTAGTAAACACACGCAAGAAAACCCTTTCCTGATGCTGGATCTCCTGACTCCTTTTTCCTGCAAAACTCACAAGTGAAGGATTTCATCCAAACAGCATTTCAGTGGCTGCTACTGCTCAGCAGCATCTTCACATCTTCACAGGCAGTAGCTGTATTTGAAATTTATTTGAAATTGGCAATGTGATTTACCCCTATGTTTCTGAATTTCTCCTTTTTTTTTTTTTTTAACTCATATTTGAGATTGCAGGCATTTTTCTAACTCTATAACTGCTTCATTTAGTTAAGGTGCAAGATACAGGAAATACATTTGCAATAGGCTGGATACTTGCCATGTTTTCTTCATGCAAGCTAAACTGAAAGATGTTATATATATGTTTATATATAAATAAAAACAAAGTAGCACCTTTGTTCTCAAAAAATATTTTTTGATCTATTCTGATAGATGGCAGAGGATATGTGTATATTGTATGCAATGAGGAATGACTGGGCATCATTTTAAACCTGGCATTTTTGTTCCCTGTAAAAATGTTTCTATGTTGAAGATAGATGAAGGGAATCAATTGCCCTAAATTTTTCTGTAAATTTTATCTCACAGAAAACACAGTTTTGTTCTTTATTAGGGCAGAAGGAAAACTGCTGAATATGGTGTAGCATCTTTTAAAAGAAGAGATTAAATTTAATAGAATCACCTTTTACTTAAAAAAATAAGTGTTCTGTTGTGTTGATGATTGCACTCAGAGGCTGCTTAATGGTTTGCATCTTTAATGCTGAATCCTGTGCCTGCTTACTGTATGAATAGTTTGATTATCTTTTGAAAATGCATCATTAATATATTGATTACCCTTTATTCCCTTATATAATGGATGGTTTGGAGGAAAAGTATGTGAGGATCACGGGATTAAATGAAATTAAATGTATTTCTTGACCTCTGTTATTTCTATCTTATTGCAGATCTCACAAGCATTTGCATATAATCTGAATTAGAGTTAGATCCAAGCCACAATATTTAACATCATAGGTTTTGGAAAACCAACCACGTTCTTGTTTCTTTCAAACCAGCTTCTTTGCATTTTACAGCTTTTGAGTCCATGATTAGGGTTAATTTTCCCAAGTGTTCAGCCCTGTCATTGTCAAGGTTTCTCAGCCTATGGAATTACATTTAAATCGCTCTGTAGAGGAACCATTTGGAAATCTATTCCTTACTTTAGTGAGCATTGTTTAAGTGGGAATTTATTCTTTTCAAAGTCTGATTACAATATGTGCTGGATATTTTAAATGTCAGCCTTGGCCTTGTGAAATAGCCAGTCTGTCTTCTACCATGAGCTGATGCTGTAATATCATCCATCAAATAATTTGGAAAGATTGCTGATTTTGTTCTTTTTTTGTTTTCTCGAAGCAATCACTAATGTTAAAACATGGGCACTGGACAGAGAAGTGTTTCAAAATATCATGAGAGTGACAGCACAAACCAGGCAAGAGCAATACAGAAACTTCCTTAGAAGGTAAATATGATGAATTTTTATTTCTGATACTGCTATGTGCTATTTACTAAGGTGCACAACAATACTGTGCCTGTCTTGTAAACAGAGAGAAAAGGGTGTTCTTCTTGCAAATATGGCCTCAAAAGCCTGAATATTTGTCTTCTTTATTTTTTCTTTTAAGATTCATAAGAGTTTTTCCATTTTTAATTGTTTTTCTCCTGCATCACACTAGAAAACTTCCATAGCTACTTGAATGCCTTTAAGTAGTAGTATAAATGTATAGGAAACGTACGGGTCTAGAATTTGAAAAATTATAATAAATAAAGTTAAGTAAAACCTCCAATAAGTAGTTAGTTTGCTGCTGGAGTAGATTAAGGAATATTCCTTATCCTTTGGAGATTTGAATATGAGATCTGCATGTCTCTCAACTTATTAACTAATTCCAACATAAATTACTAGGAAATCTGCAGAGCAGAGTAATTCTCTTCTGCAGGGAACACTGAGAGTGGTGCCATGCTTCTCATTAGGACGAGGGGGAAATTAGAGTTCCAAACCATAATTAGCTGATGTAATATTTTATCTTTTTAACACAGAATGGCCATTCTGTTATGCTTTCAAATCAAGATGCCAAGCCTGGCCATGCATAGGATGTCTTGTATATTTTCACATCCTTCTCCACCTTTGATTTCTATACACAATTCTTTGCTGAGCCTAAATAGATAAAATTTTCTATAATTGCATAACTTTTACAAGTCTGAGTGATCAGGCTGGGAGGTATTTTTCATTCTTACCAGCAAGTCCACAAAGTCTTTACTGTAATTAGATAATCTTTCAGTGGCTGTCCAAAGAGTATTGAAGTTTTTACCTTTGATTTTGCAGTCTCTGCAGTGCACTCAAAAATATATTCTTGAATTGCTATAATGTCTTGGGTTTGTAATTGCTGGATTCTTTTGAAATCAGTCCTTATGCCCACTGAAGTCCTTCCTCTCCTGAAATACAAAGCTGATATACAAACTGACCAATGTTTGATGCATTTCTAGGTTGTGAGAGTTTTGTTTATCTAAAAAACAGGATGAGAATGCTTGAACCTTCCAAATTAAGATTTAGTTGTATACTATGTTCACCACTAGTTTAACCAGTTATAAAATGTGGCTGTAAAAATTGTATAGATGAGATGATAAAAAAATTGTTAATGATAACTACCTTGGGTTTTGGGGCTTTTTTGTTTGTTTGTTTTCTGGAAGTGTGTCCCTGCTGAAAAACTTACCTGAAGATAAATTAACCAAGATCATGGACTGTCTGGAAGTGGTAAGATACTGTTAAGTTTTTTTAAATAGTGTTCAGTAAGCTTCCAAAAGAACAAAGGAGAACAAATCAGCAAAAATAAAAAATAACCAAGCTTTTTTAATATGAGAGTGGTTTTGGAGTGATCAGAGTTGAATTCCAGGTTGACAGAAATAATATTTAGTGACATAGAAGTAAGTTTTATTTTTGTCATCAAGGGAGTCAAGCAAGTAGTTAAGAAGATTTGTAATCTATCCTTTATTAAGATTAAGTACAAAGTTGTTCTCCAGGACTCTTTTGGTAATCAAATTTACCTCTTTGTGATGTGGATATGTAATACTTTCGTATTCCTTGGACCACATACCCTGCAGAATGTAAGGGAAGAAGGCATTGGGTCCCCAGCACATGATTCCAGCCAAATATCTGTGTGCCTTAGGGCTGCATTTGCCAGCAGCCTTTGAAGGTAAAGGCTTGATATATAACCATAGCTGGGATTTCTTTCCAAGGGCAGTGGTAGCTCTTTATTCTTTTTGCATGGAGGCATGAAGGATATAGAAGTTAAACATCAATGAAACATGCGCATGTGTTAAGAACTCTGCATAGTAACCTCTCAAAGATTTATTGGACGATATTGTCTCCCACTTGCCCCCCCACCAGGAGTATTATGACAAGGGAGATTACGTGATTCGGGAAGGAGAAGAAGGAAACACCTTCTTTATCATAGCAAAAGGAAAGGTAAGGTGTAACAAACCTTATTTGTAAAGTAACATGTATAAACACTTGTATCTCAAAAGCTATCTTGAGGAGTGTGGCCTTCAGTAAAAAATGGTGCAGAGTGTTTTTGCACATGTTTTTAAGTTAACAATACCATGATAAAAGCCTGGAACAGCATTACAGGGGTTCAGAGAGCCTAATTTTCCATTGACAGTGAACCCATGTTATACTGTTCTAATTAAAATGTAATTAAATTGTGTCCTGAAGCCTCTGGACACTGTGGCAGAGATGTAAAGGAAATTTTTTTGTAAATGAGATTTGACCCTGCATCTTCTCCTAGATGGTGCAATATCTGATGGGCAATACATAGAATTGTAAAAAATCTAAGAAGTGATGGAGTCCCAGGCTTAATGGAGAATGGCCTTTGAGGTGTCTCAGAATCCTTTCATTTGTTAGTCCCAGAGGAGCAAGGCAGCAGCCTTTATCCCTCAGCTGATGCCTTGGAGACTGACACAGGACTCTAAAAAATTAATTCAGGAGACTTTTCATCAATAAGCTTCCAGTTTCCAGAACATCTCTGTGTCTGTAGATATTCTAGTTTGGGATTTGCTAACATGGGCATCAGCAGAATGTGCTCCTGTGGAAGCAGTTTCATGAGGGGAAATTTTAGTTAAAGCTTCTGGAGTGCTGCCTATTCAGCTGAGAAGAGAAAAAGCTCATATGACATCTGCCCACTGTGGGAACTGAAGTATTTTTCAGTCTTTCATTAAAATGTGACTTGTTCTGTTCTGTTTCAAAAGGTATGAGGAGAAAATGTCGAGGGGTTGCTAGTAGTAAATATATTCCTTCTTCCCAGCAAAAAAATCAGAGAGGGATCAGGGAATTTTTGAGAGGAAGGGGTAGCTATATATATATATCTGTAATTCTTTCCACAGCATTATTGAGTTTAAGACATTTCTGAAATACACAGAAAAGAAAAATCATGCAATACTTTGAAATTTTAGTTCACTAAATTTTTATTCCTGTACTTCACAGGTGATAGTTACCCAGAGCACTACAGACCACTCACAGCCTCAGGTGATCAAAAATCTACACAAAGGAGATTACTTTGGAGAAAAGGCTCTCATCAGGTTAGTTCACACTGTCTGATTTGTGATGTTTAGGATTTCAGTAGTCCCATTATTGTGTGTCAGATTCTACAAGTCATGGCTGGTTTGAATATCATCTTTCTTTTGATTGTAAAGCCAGTAGATGTAGGTAGTGACCAAATTTGTGTTAGTGTTTTGAGGGGTTGCAGAGAGCTTGAAAGTTTACACTGGCATCTACATTTCCCTGTAGCAGTCAAATTCTGTCCCTCTGCAATGTGGCTTATTGTTAATACTTCAGTAAAAACTGTGGTGAGAATTTGTGCCAGGTGATTTCAGAATGGAAAAGGTCCATCATGACTGGAATGAGCTCTTGTTTCCATTGCCCATGGCAGTAAGAAAACAGAGAGAAGGAGTCACACAGTACATATTTATATGTGTAATTGAATAGGGAATCACTTGAGTTTGGGAAAGTTTTATATCCAGGGATCATTTTAGAAATAAGAGAAAATCCTGATATAGTGATAATAACATCTGACCTCAATTTCTTGGAAGATTGCTAAAGGATGTCATGATCCAAACCCTACTGAAACTGGAAAAAATGGAAAAGACAATAATAATGACTAGCAAAAAGCTAAATTTTGTATTTGGCTCAGCAGCACTAATGCAGGTACAGGCTGCTGAGGCCTTTGAGGAGTTTTACCTAGAGCAGCTGTGACCCTTCAGGAGTGCAGGGTGAGGTACTCTGAGGATTTTGATATGTTCTGATTCTCCCAATGCCTTTCAATTCCCAGCGACGACGTCAGATCAGCAAACGTCATTGCAGACGAGTACAACGTGGAGTGCCTCGTTATAGACAGAGAGTAAGTGCATGACACTTTCAGACAGGACTGGCACCCTCTTTCTGCAGGTTAAACTGGCTTCCAGTGCCTTAATGTGACCTCACTGCAGGCAATGCCACAGTGTTTCCTTAAATGAATCCTGAAGGAATGGTTGTGCTTTAGAATGCTCATGAAGAGAAGCTGACAGATGCTAAAGAGTAGTTCAGAGTTACTCTTCTCTTTCTCTCCTTGTGTTGGTGATGTTTACCCTGATCTCCTGGGTTCCTAAGGCCTGTTCTTGTCAGTGAAGACCAAGGCAAAGAGGGCATTCAGTAACTCTGCCTTCCCTGTCACCAGAGTCCCTGCTCCACTCAGTAATGGCTCCACATTATCCTTTGTTTTCCTCTTGTTTCTGATGTATTTGAAGACACCTCTCTTCTTGTCCTTGACATCCTTGGCCAGATTAATTCCAGATAGCCCTCAGCCTTCCTTGTCTCATTTATATTTACCCTGACAACCTCTCTATATTATTCCAAGTAACCTGCCCCAGCTTCCATCTCCTGTATGTTTCCCACTTAAGCCTGATTAATTACAGGAATTTATTTCTCTGCACAAGTCTCTTGCCCCATTTGCCAGATTTCTTGATAATTTCTTGAGCCTGGAGGAAGTGATCCTTGAGTATCAACCAACTTCAACTGGGTCATGACTTAAAAGCTCAGCAGTTTATGAGGTTTCATTTGTGTTTTTAGGACATTTAATCAAACAGTTGGAACTTATGAGGAGCTGCAAACTTACCTGGAAGGTTATGTGGCTAATCTGGCTCAGGCTGACGAAAAAAGACATGCAAAGTAAGTCAGATCTTTTGTTTGTTACACCTACAGCAGGTAATCATGAAAAAGAGTGATAGATATCTAAGTAAAATCATGGATGGTAGTTGAAGGAGATGGACCCTTAGGAATGATAGCAGTCACTGTATTAAAACGGCCTGGCTATGCTTATGGAGCCCAACAAACTTTGTCTGATACAAAAATTACATAGAATCTCAGGGTGTTGACTTCCAAGAAAGAATTCACTCTATTCCTGGAAAACTGAGCGCAGAAAAAAAAAGTGATGTTGTTTTTACCCCTGAAGGCCAACTTTAACTCTGGTGGAGTTAAGGTAATTGTATTACTGTGCAAAAGATTGTGTCATTTCAAAAAGAAAGAAGCAGACATAAAAGAAACAGTTTATTTTAAATGTTTCAGTGCAGCACTGATGGTATTGATGTCTGCTTTTAGCTGTGGGCCGTGCTTTTAGTTTATGTGCCTCTGATTTCAGTCTGAGCACTGCTGGAAGGTTAGCAGAATGTATTTTTCCTCTGTTTAGAAATACAGCTGCATTCTTATTTCTGATCATTCTACTGGAACTGGTACACAATCCTTCAAGCATTGCTTCTCCAGCTTGGAGTGCCCAAATTTTGCAGCTGCCCACATCAACAGGAATCTCATCAGGGATCAGCTCTTGCTAAAATTACTGTCGATTTTACTCAGTGAATTTCAGTAGCATTTTTCTTCTAATTTACTTCCATTGGATTCCATTAAAATTCTGTTAGGAAATAAGATGAGTTTTCTTTCCTCCTTCTCCTTTCCCACTTCTCCTTTCCCACTTCGTCTTTCCTCCTTTTCCATTTCCTTTCCTTTATATAGGATCATTAAAAGTAATGGCAAGGAAAAGCACTAACCTATGTTAATTTTCTTAATGCAGAGGAAGATCCTTCTGTGGACAGTTGACCAAAGAGGTGTCTTTGGAGATGATAGAGCTGAAGGAGAAAGTAGCCCAATTCCCTCCCTCCCCATTCCAGAATTTAGAAGTTGTCACAACTCTGGGTGTTGGTGGGTTCGGAAGGGTTGAGCTTGTAAGAGAATGTTTTAAAATTATTCATGTAGCTCTCTGTCTTGGGTGACTGATTTAGCCACTGAATAATGTGAAGGATTTTGGTATTCTATGTGCTTGTCTCCCTCAGGCTGAGATAATTCTCCATAAAGCAATGCATAGTTAAAAAAACATTACAAGACTTGGGTGTTTAAAGAAGCAAATCCATTTTTGTGTGCCTCCATCTCCTGCTGTTAAAAGTACCTTCCTGGTCACTAGACATAGTCATCAGTTTATGCCTGTGGAGTTTACAGACGTGCCTGCCTGCATTATGTGCCCTGAATGGCAGGCCTTTTTCCAGGAACCTGCCTGGACCTGGAGCAATCCGAGTGGCACCACACAGTCTGTGCTGTTGGAGCTGCTTCTGTGTACCCCACAGCAACTCCAGCCAGCCTGAGCTGCCTCTGAGCTGTGCTCACTGGGAAATTTCCAGCAATTTGCAATGGCTCTTTTGAGTCATACTCAATAGCGTGGACATCTGTGCTCCTGGGATACCAAGAGCTTCATTAGCCCAAAGCCTTAAATTGCACTCGCCTCTGGCTGAGTTGCAAACATCTGACAAAAACCTGAATGCTTTTTGTGCAGGCTGCTGAAGGTAATAGTAAATCAAAGGAGACTTTGTGCTTTTAGTGAAGTCAGTAATCCTTTACAGTAGTTAGATCATCAACTGTTTCATTCTGATTCATGCTTCACCAAAAAAAGAAAAATTCCACACTGGAATTCTACTGCAGCATCTGAATACTAAGCTAAGAATTACATTCTCATCCAGCTGTAAAACACAGATATATGCTTCCTTTATTTCCAAGAAGCCCTGTTTTAACTTCCATCTTTTTATTGCATATTGGATAATATTTCAGTGTAATGCAAAATCACTTGTAAACATTCTTCCTAAACTGCCTCTCCTTTTTGTTCTTTTGTATCATGGTGGTGATTAGAAATCTTAAATTGAAATTGGGACCCACTGTCATATAAATTCATTGTAATATGTAGTACCTATCCAAGCTGCTGCTATTTGGTGTATATATAAAATGAGCAGTGGGAACATTTCACTTTACGAGTGGGGATGGGGAAACTAAAATATCTTATGTTTAGCTTAAAATCATACATAAGAGTTCTGCAGAAAATCTGGAATTTGTCCTATGCTACAGCCATCCATTTCAGTCCTGTGCTGTGTTGAAAAAGATGGATATCAGTGTATCTACTGAGAACGATTTAGTAAAACATCCTTTCTTTGCCTCGTGTGTTTTCATCATTTTTATTCACAGGTTAAAGTTAAAAATGAGAACATGGCTTTTGCTATGAAATGTATAAAGAAGAAACACGTAGTGGACACCAAACAGCAAGAGCATATCTATTCTGAGAAGAAAATCCTCGAGCAGATATGTTCTCCATTCGTTGTAAAGTAAGTTGAGCATAAGATTTCCTTGATTTTGTCCCCCAGTTGACCCCTGGGGCAGCACTATTAAGAATGAGGTTTGGCACAAGTGAGTTCTGGAGGAAAGATGCTGCAAACCTTGCTTTTTATTTTGCTTTTCCCAAATAGCTTCTGTTGGTCTCCACAGGCTGTATCGCACATTCAAGGATAACAAATACGTGTACATGCTCCTGGAGGCTTGCCTTGGAGGGGAGCTGTGGAGCTTGCTGAGAGACAGGTAACACCAAACACAGCACAACCTTGCCCTTTAAAGTCAGCCCCATGGGGCTACTGAGTAGGTTCTCCATTCAACGAAAAGATGTTTGGCTCAGTTTGGTTATTATCTGGTCATCATAATGTATTATATTAATGTATTATATTATCTGGTTAATAACTGAGGTGTTTTCAGAACTCATTATTATTTCCTGAAACTTTCAGAACTTTGTGATCATTTTTGTTCCAGAGGCAGCTTTGATGAATTCACCACCAAGTTTTGTGTTGGCTGTGTGACAGAGGCTTTTGACTATCTGCATCAAATAGGAATTATCTACAGAGACCTGAAGCCAGAAAATTTAATTTTGGATGCTGAAGGATATATAAAATTGGTAAGATGTAATCCATTGTAATGTTACCCTTTTGTGCCTGTATCCTGTTTCTTTGCAGGGGGGATATAAATAGAGAGCAGGTAATTACAGAACCAGGATCCTGGAGTGTAGTAACTCTTGTGCTTCAGCTATAAAGAGGGCAGGCTTCTCATTGCACAATGAGAAACAAAGGCATTGCAAAGCCACTGCAAGCCATGGACAAACTGGGGAATTGCAGCCTCTGAGAGCTCTTGCCACAGTATAAACAGCAAAAGAAAAATATTCTCCCAGCAGTCAGTCTTTTTGTAAGAACAGAAACCACACTTCCCAGGTGCAGAATTAACTCCCTGTCCAGCCTCAAACAATAGGTTCAACATTCATTGATTCAATTTAGGCTCCCTCTCTTTGCAGAGAGGGAACACAGAATAGAATTCCTGCCATGCTTTACGGTGACCATGAGAAGAGCAACAAGAATACCCTTCAGGGAGCTGGAAATATCCATTCTGATGACAATGAGCAACCCACTGCTTTCCAGGGACAGTAAATCTCATGTCCTCAAGGAAATCATAGGCTGTTCTCCCCAAAAGGAAAACTATTCAGAAAATTTCTTGTGATGATAAATGGATCTGTTTTATAACATTCAGTAATCCCATGGAATTACCTCTCTCTCCTTCACAATTCTGTGCAGTTGTTCTGGCTGTAAACCAGCAGCCCTGGGATCTTTGCAGGAGGTGAGGAAGCAATTAAGACCTTAAGGCTTCCCAGTGCAAAACTCCTCTGCATTATGCAAAATATGTTGATTTTGGTCAGGTTGATTTTGGATTTGCAAAGAAGATTGGATCAGGGCAGAAAACCTGGACATTTTGTGGAACTCCTGAGTATGTTGCGCCTGAAGTCATCCTGAGTAAAGGCCATGATTTCAGCGTGGATTTTTGGTCCCTTGGGATTCTTGTGTATGAGCTCCTCACTGGCAGGTAAGTGCCTCCTACCCAAAGTTCTTACCTAGCTTGTTTGTTTCTAGAAACCTTTCCAAGGTCATTTTTAGACAGCTTTGCAAAATGGTACTTTTTTTATGCTTGTCTTATCTTCCATCATTGCAGAAATGCCACAGACCAAGCAGGTTACAAATTCTCAGCTCTGGCTTTTCCAGACACAAGCTATAATTGGCAGGTGTAGGGCTCCTGCAGCTGCTGTGATGTTTCCTGTGAGGAACAAGTGACAGCAGACTGTTCTCTTCCCCATCAGTGGGTGATGGGGCAGTGGGGTGGGTGATCTGGAATCAGGGCTCTCTCTTTGGCTCCCTGCACACTTCCATGACAACTCCCTGGGAATGCTCAGTGGCAATACAACGTGGAAGCTTCTCTGAGTTAGGCTTAGAGGGACACATGTGGTCATGCATTTTTACCTGGTACCTTTTCAGCTTCAAGCCTTTCTATTATCTTAAACAGGCTGAAAAGGGTGAGGGTTGTAAAAATAGGAAGGTGGGCTTTTTTCTGTATTTTTTTTATATTCTCAAATATTTGCTAAGGTAAGTACTAGCAACATCTGCTCTTGCCAGATGTTCTACTTATCAGTGTTGCTTTCTTTTTCTAGCCCACCATTCTCTGGGGCTGATCAAATGATGACATATAATTTGATTCTCAAAGGCATTGAAAAGCTGGATTTTCCTAAAACAATAACAAGGCGACCTGAGGATTTGATCCGGAGACTCTGCAGGTAGGAGGGGCAGTTTGGGGCAAAGGCTGAGTGTAGGTAGACTGAGATCTATTAGGACTCAGACTTGAGCACTGAATTCCTGACAACTTCATTTGGAATTGTTATGCATGGCCTGATCCATTCTGATTATATTCAGTATGCATTGCATGTCCCTGTATATGTCACACCTCTAAGTCTGCAGAGGCAGCAGAGGCTCTGGGCTTTTTCTATAGCTGATAATTTTTTCTGAAACACATCTTTGGGAAAATTTATTAAGTGGGGGCTGAGGAAAGAGCTCAGGAATTTGATTTTCAAATCAAGCACATTGTTTATAAAAGCAAAAAAAAGTTCCAAATTTATTTAGGCATATAGATTCTACAGAAAACATAGGGCACTTAAAGACTAGCCTAAGTCCTTTAGAAATACATCAAAATATATATCAAAAAGGCCAGCCTAACTCAGTGGCCTGCCCAACCTCTGGCTGGTGATACTGACTTTGGATTCCCAGCTCCTGTGGGATTTCATCCATGGCACCAGGAACAGCATTCAACATTCTTGTGTACCACAACTAGAAGGATCTTTGTAGCTGTAAACTTTGATCTGCCTCCTTTTGTAACTCAGACCTGCTGGCCAGGAAAAGAAAAAAGATGTGCAGCTGAAACTCAGCCAGCTGATTTCCCTGTGCTGCTTCTCACAGCTGAGTGATGCTGTTTTAGCTTTCTAGAAGGTTTCTCTCCATCCTCAGAAAAAAGGACCAGTGAGCAACACCTCATTATATCTCCTCATGAGGCCACATGTTTTATGCAAGATGCATCCCTGTGCAACTGTTAAATGCAAACAGTTAGGACCTACGAATGCTCTTCTAAAAATAGGGATATTTTATATATTCTTATCCTTATTCTTTCTCTCTCTCTCTCTCTTTTTTTTTTTTAAGGCAAAACCCTACAGAAAGATTAGGCAATTTGAGGAATGGAATAAATGACATCAAGAAGCACAGGTAAGCAAATGAGACTTCTGAGAAGAAAATTTGGGGTTTAATTTGAAATATTTTTAATACGTTAGAACCCAGACTGGTAAACTATAGACATCTCTGTTGCTCTTGAGTATTTTTGCAATTATAGCAAGCAACAATATGAACATAAATCCTCATCATGATTATCTAGAAATCTTATTTTTTACTGATTTTGCTGCAGGTTGTTGATGTAGGAGTTTAATTCAATTCTCAGAGAAATCGATGCCCATTCAGCATCTGCCTCTCAGACCTCCTGACTCTTCAACATTTACTTTTTAAGAATGAGTAGTTAATAGCTCCAGAGCAATAATTTTAGGGTTTTGTCCTCTTTCTTGTTACAAAGAAAATCTTTCTTGTAATGAATTTTTCTAATGCAAGTCTTTCTTCTAACAAAGAAAGCCCTTCTGTAAATTAAACGTTTTCTGCTTTCTCTTTTTATCTAAATTGTTTCTAAGCCCTGCACTTTGTGTTTGGGGAAAGCAGTTCTTTGATTTTTCTGCTTGTCTCCCTCTTCTTGTGCTGTAAAAAGGGTGGCATTCCAAGGAGACACACGAGTCTCTGCATGGCTGCATTTCTGCCTGGATTAACCTGCCTGTCTCTGCACCTCCTCTGTGCAGAAGTGCCAAAGTGCCTGGTGGTCCTGAAGCTGCCCCTGCCTCCCATGGCAATGATGATGCTCCAAATTCCTCCTTCTAACTGTATTGTTACAGGAGTTGGCATGAAAAAAGCTTCTTATAGCCCTTGTTCAAGTGATTTTCAGCTCTTTGAGGTATAATGTCAGAAAAGAACCTGTCTTTCTCTGTTTGGTCTCTCCCTGTCTTTCATCTCTTTTTAATCAGGTGGTTGAGTGGTTTTAACTGGGATAGTCTGAAAGTGAGGAAATTAACATCGCCTTTGAAAAGAGAGGTATTGTCTTTGCCTTTCACTATCATAATGCTTTACTGACACAGCTTGGCCAAGAAAGAGAACTGATGGTGATAGCAAAATTTCCCAAAGATGCATTTGAATTATTACAGTTCAACATTTTCTGTGAAAATTGAACAGAAGAGAGACAGCAAGCAATACATAACTTACAGTCAGTCAAGTAATGGAAATATTATTATATTATATATTATTCTGTCTGTGTACTTTGCAATACATTTTCACCATTACTAGAACAAATGGTGTTTGGTCAGAAACTAATATTGAAAAAATATATCTCCCTTGGTAATGGGCACATTATTAAGATGTACTGTTCATATTACTGTGAAGAGTACAAATTCCTGTGTTCTACTATTGAGTTCCAACACATCCTTGAGTAAGCTCCCAGTTTTAAATGGCCTATTTGGTTTTGCCCTAAGATTAGGGTAAAGCATTTGAAACTCACTTTGATCTTAATTCAAAACAAAAAGTAATTCTGAGGTCTGCTTTGGGTAGCTACCCAATGAGTGTAGATTTGGTCTTAAAAATAATCCAAATCGTACAGTGTGGCCCAGTTCTCTGGCTGAATTAACAGGGCTTTGAGTGAAACCAAATATTTTATTGTATTTGGCAAATCCTTTTGTACAAGAAGGCTAATGCCACTGTTCTGTTGTACAGTGTAATTACTGGAGGTATTTCTTTTAAAGAGGAATTGCATCCATTGAAAGACATCACCTATATCATATTAGCCTTTCATTTCCATGTTGGGAACAACAAGAATGATGCATAATCCATAGAGAACATTTTCAAAGAATACTTTCTGAAGCACCCTTTTGTTTGTGTTTTCAATGTCCTAGTTGTCTGGGCCGACTGATTACAGCTACTTTGACAGCTATCCACCTGAAGTGGGAAGCCCTCCAGATGAACTTTCAGGCTGGGACAAGGATTTCTGATCATTTTTCCTTCTGGCACATTTATAGTGACTCATAGGCATCAGTTCTATCTTGTTTCTTGCTTAAAATGAAGTTACTCAAATTATGCAGCACTCCTTGAAGAATACAAGACAGTACAGAACCAGAACTTGTTTGGATAATCCACCAAAATCTGTGCATTTTATAACAAGGGCATGCATTCAGTCAGCAGCTGTAACCTGAATTTCTTTTTTGATACGCAGTGTCTCTATGAACATTTTCAGATGCCATTGATCAGATCTATGCTTTTTCCACTAAAAATATCACTAGCTACAATTTTGATATTAACAAGGTTACCATACCTCTTTTTTTGGGTGGAGAGGTTGGGTATCAGAAGCCAACAGTTGTGATACTTGTCAGTAGCTAAAACTATAGGCACTTGCTTTTCTTTTTCTCTGCTCTGTTTTGCTTTTCCCCCAAAATATCCTGTATTGCATTGATCCAGAAATGTGTAGAAAAGACACTTTTACTGAAAGGTTGGTTTGATTTAGCTAGAGACAAAAGGGTATCACTGTGTAAGCTGCCTCTCTGTCAGTCTTGTTTTGCACCAGGTTGGATATGTGAGACTGGTCAAACAAAAAGGTATATCCATAATAGAAGTTGCCTAGAGAATCAGACTGTGCTGTGCATTTCCCTTACTGCTTCAAAGAGCCATGTGCCTTTCTTTAAATGTTTTGCTTTTGTGTAGTGTGAAGATAAAATGGATGGACAAAAAGCTTTTACCTTGCAGGGAAAAAATGCAGATGGATGTTGTGCATTCATGGTTTATACAGAAAAATTCTGCTGCTCTGTGTTATGATCCCCAACTGCTGTTGAAATAGGGATGTTCCTGGGTCTCATGCTGGGTTTATGGGATGGAAGCATCTGCAGCCACTGCTTGGATTTATTTCAGCTCCTGCTGAGACCAAGTCCAGTCTAAATTTCCATGCTGAAGTTGCTGCAGCATTACTGCATTTCACACACTGGATGGGAAACCTCCTGGGCAACTTGTACTGTGTGCTCAGGGTTTAGTTACCCATGGCTGCTGGATCATCTCCCTAACTGCTGGTCATGACTTTTCCCACTGGGAAGGGGAAAATGAGGGAGGGAACTGCCACAGGGCCAGTTCCATGGTTTGTTCCATGGTTATAATTATTTTTACTGGTGGGTGACCATCACTTTGACAGCAAATCAATTTAAATATTTTGTATAGCCTTCAGCCCCAATAAGGCAATATAATATTTTCCATCGAATTCAGTGAAGGTTGGATGGAGCCCTTGAAAGAAGACATTACACATTTAGCTGGTTTTGTTTCTCTGCCTGTTTGCAAATTGTTATGGAAGCTTGCAGCCAGCAGAGTCTATGCAAGGTGGAATCAGAGAGGTTGGAGCAGAGGCTGTAAGCTGTAGATGGTTGCAACTTAACTTTGTTTAGTAATACCAAAGACTAAATTTTATTTTTGGGATTTAGATTAAGCTAGACATTAGCTATTTGTGTTTCTCTGTGCATCTATCTTTCTCTCATAAATATTTTTATTACAGTCAAAATAATATTGGGACAAGTTTTATAAAAAGCTTTTGAATGTATTTTTCCATTGTATTTATATGTAGTTTCCTTATATACATATAAAATATTAATGGTATATATATATATATGTTTTTTAAGTGAAAAAATACCTGTGTAAGTTTAGTGCAGTTAGCATTAAGTCTGTGCAGCTGTGGAATATATTTCCTTTATAAAGTTTAACTTAGCTTGTTTATTTGTGTGCAAATAAAGTAAGCTTACAATGTAACGAGAAGAACATTAATTTTTTACAAGCACATTCCATACAGCAGTCCAGATTCATAGAATGGATTGATATTTTTTGTCTAAGTAATTCAGAAGAGACTGAGGCACAAAAGGCTAGCCTGGAGAGAGCCACAGATGTAATTTCTTGCAGCGTGTCCTCCACTCAGATTTTGCTTTCCCTAGTGGATGTTGAGAAAATTAATGTATGAGAAGCTGCAATAAATGAGATCACAGATTATTTTGTACTTATGTAGAGTTCCCATGTAGATTCAATTCATTCTAGTTCTGGCATGTATACAGCTGACTGAGGGGAAGCTTTCCAGAAACAAGCAGAAGCTGATACAGTAGAGACTAAATATTACTTGATCTCACACCATGTGTCTTTGACAGACAGATGTACTTCAGACTTCAGATCAGCACCAGTGGAGTTATGCTGATGTAAAACAAAGGGAGTAAGTTGAGTCAGGCTCAAGTAGTGTCACAGTGCAGGAGATCATGGGAGAATTGAATGGACTATTAGGATGATGATCAGATTATGCTTATTGCTGTATTTCCTAATTTAACGTCATTGAATAAAGGATTTTGATGTTCAGATTTTGGGCATGTTGTGGATATGTTAGTAATTGTCTGAGTTCTGTCCTTGGTGTTCTTATCTGTGCTTTGCCTTTCTGTCCTGTCAGCTTTGCTTTTATGATGTGGCTCCCCCAGAAACTCAGCTGTAGCTGTGCCTTTTTCCCTGGACTTCTGCCACAAGAGACCCTGCCTTAGGAGGCGGGAGGGATGAAGATTGTTCCTGACAGAGAACAGAGGTGAGGGAACAATTAGCCTGGTCTGGTGAGATGAAAGTGCCTTCCCCAAGCTACCAGGTCAGAGTGGTGATGCAGGTGAGCACTTCAGAGAGGCAGGAACAGCAGCAGAGTGAGAGGATGCAGTGTAGTGGCAAGAAGAATTTTTATCTTTGTCTGACGGAGTCCCAAGAGATTTAAGTCCCTTGATGATTTTGAAGTCCTTCTAGAGCGCTGTATGTTACTTTGGATTTTGACACCTTTGACAGTTTGACAATTTGGCTTCCTCAAAATTGTTGAAAATGTGGGAAGTATGAGAAAATTAAAACCAGCCTTCCCAACTGTAATGTAGCACACTATCCTGAATTCTTCCTCCCTTCCCACTTTTTGCAAGGCAGCACAAGACTGCCACTCTTTCTGTGTTAAGTTCCTTGTGCCTGAATGTTGCACAGTTGTTTTGTTTCCTGGCATGGATCCGAATATTCCTGATTGATTTCTTTACATCTTGATGTAGGGCTAAACCAGCAGGGGTAAATCAACATGCACGCAGGAATGCACCCAGTACAGAAATTTGTTTCTCAGTTGTATTTCTCACCACTGAAGTGGCTGCATGTCCATGTTCAGGGATGTGGTTCCCATGATTGTGGTGCTGTTCTTCTAATCAAAGGTGAGAGATGAGAGCTTAGTTCTTCTGTATATCATGTGCAAGATGGTTCCAGACACAGAGTTACAAGTTCAAAGCAAACTGAGCTGCACAGCAGGCACGGAAAAGGTGGGTAATTATTTTCTTGTAAACCCATTAGCTGTTGTTTGCCACATAAATACTGCCCAGCTGTCTGTCTTAGGGATAGCAGCAAGACAGCAGCAGGATTTAACTCAGGGGTCAGGTGCATCCTTTGGCAGAATTCCCAAACGTGAGCTCATTGTGACTCCTGATGTGCTGTGGCTCCGTGTCAAGCTCTCTGAAATCTATTTTGCAACGAGCTCGCTACAAATTGATTAGATTCAGTTGGGTTTATTGGTTGAGCTTTTGAGATTCTTATCAATAGGCATTGTCACACTGAATTTTATAAACCATGGATTTATTTGAGCAGCTGTTACAGCTGTTGGAAACTGCTGCATCTGGTTTTGCATGCAGGGCCTGATGCCTACCAAAAATCCAAGCCTGTTTCCAGCTTAGCAGGTGGCATTCCCCACGTGTGCTAATGACACCAGGCCCAGGAGTGACCACTGGATTAAAAAAATGAATCGTATTGTACAGTGAGCCTGTGCACATCAGTACTTCTGGCTGTCCTTAGAGCCAAGGCAGGAGTCCACAGGGCCCCACACCTGAGACTCAGACTCTTTTTCATTACCATGACACAGCAGTGAAAAGTATTTTGTTGTCTGCAGCTGCCTGTCTTCTCAGCCAGGAGAAAAGCACCACTTTTGTCTTCTGGTTTTTAACTCTTTTTAACCTGTTTTGCACATAGATTTTTCTCCTGGCCATTTCCCTTAGAGAAACTTTGCAGATATGAGCCCACCCTGGCCAAAAAATGGCTTAATGATTTTTCAAGTTTCTTCTGCCTAAAAACTGCTGTTTACATTTGATGTATAGAGGTACAGCATAAAAAAAACCAAACTATCCTAACAAAAAACCTCTAAAACACCCCACATTATTTGCAACCAAGAAGTGCAACAGGGAAAGCAGAAGATCTAAAAACAAACCAGCTTGAAAAGGAAATATAGTGGGTGTGTCAATCAGGCAGTCAAGGCAAAAGTCAGAAACCAGAGGTGGCCCTTTCAGTCCCCTCACCACCTCAAGGAACATTTGAGCCAGAAATTTTATGAAAATACACTTTTCTCCTCTTTTTAAGAGGAGAGAAAGACAACAGCTAACTTGCTAACTATTCTGCATAAGTATATATAGAAATCTCAAAAAGTGATAAGCACTTCCAATTTATTGCTCTGGTACTCGGACTGTGAAAATACTGAAGGAGAAGGAAAAGGAGAAGGAAATGGATTGCTGAATAGTGTGTTCATAGAGCTGCTGCCACCTAGTGTCAAGTGACAGTATAAATATAATTAGAAAGGCCACAGAGAGAGAATTTAAAACCCTTAACCAGACATGCTTAAAATATCAAATGTCACACTGCTGGGGTTGTACCTTCCCCCTTTCACTAAAGGAGCTGCTTGTTTCATTACAAAGCGAAGTTTATTTGTCATCAGATAAGCATCACGACTTGAAGAGAGATAAGAGCATCATTTTAGCTATGAGCTGCTGCCTTGTGTCAGTTCCTGAGAGCCTGCCCTACTCCCTGGCTGAGGCAGGGGGAAGTGGTGTGAGGCCCTGAGGTGATCCCTGTGCCTTTTGGACTAATGTAGGTAATAAAGGGCTGGACTGGCTCACTGCAACTCTCATCTGGCACCTTCCCGCTCCCTGCTCTGGCAGGGTCTGTGCCAGCAGGACAGCAGCTCCTGTTGTCATTTCTCCCTTGGCCTTAGCTAACAGAGGCTGTGGATAGCAGATGCTCCTCTGTTCAGCAGGGCTGGAAGGCAGCTCTGGCTGATGGACACCACAGCTTGTTGCAGTTCCAGCTAATGGCACTCCAGTGACTGGATGCTCTGGATAAGAGATGCTCCTGCTTCCTACAGCTTTTCCTGACAGAGGGTCCAACATGTTACTACTCAGGAAGCCCCAGCTAACTTCAGTTGCTGACTCCTAAAGCTCTGGTTCTGTCTTGCAGCTCCAGCTCTTGCACAGTTGTGATGAGAGATGCTCTGTTCAGGTGATTGCAATTCCAATTACTGAACACTGCAGCTTCTTATAGCTTTGGCTTGTTTTCAGTTGAAGGTGATTTCAGGTCCAGCTTGTTGAAACTCGCGCTTTTGTGTGGCAGTTCTGGCTTCCTACAACTCCAGCTGATGAACATAGGCTTATTTTGATTTCCAGCTCATTCTAGCTCCACATTGTTGAAGCTCTACCTCCAGTACTGGACATTCAGAAAAAGAGTTGCTCCTGCTTCTTCCAGTACCTGCTGATGATGGACATTTTCCAGCATTTTACTGCTCAAGTTATTTGAAATCATAGGTTAGTTCAGCTCCTGCTTCTTGAAACTACAGCTCTACACAGTGCCACTGGCCAGAAGAGTGGGAGCACTGGTGGGACAATGTGTTTTTGGGAGGGCACAGGTACTTTCATTAGGAAATCAAGAGCTCTCAACCCCACACACCCCCTGCCTCCCCAAAAAGGCTGCCATGGGGCTCCTGATAATCAGGAGAAACCAGGGTCCAGGTTTCTAGTGACTCGTGCTGGCATTCAATTCATTTAATGGAATGTAAAGGCCAGGTCAGCACACCATCGACCCCATGAATTTCATCACAAGCTCTTTGTCAGCTCTGGCTGCAAATATGTGCTCTGTATCCATGGGCAGGCTAGAGCAACATCATTTTTTACAGCTGTGAATTCCCTTGGATAGAGAAGATAAAAGCTCTTTTTTGATGGCTGCCACAGAGTTGTCATCTCCTGCCCAAAAGCTTGTTTGGGTTTGGATTTGTTCTAGGCCAGTTCCTGCAGAAAATACTGTTCTGTGCTTGCTGGACAGCCAGGACTGGAGGCAGAGGGAGATGTGTGGATGATGTCTACGTATTTCCAGCCAGCAGCAAACACAAAGCCCAGTCAGTGTGCAATGGCTGAGCAGACTTTGCAGGAGCCATGGCACACATGATGGGCACCTGATCAGTTCATGCATGAGCACACAATAGTTTTATGCATAAGCAGCCCATCATTGCACACATGAATGCCCTAAAACTTCATGCATTAGTACCCAATTAGCTCATGCATGAGTGCCCAATTTATTTATACCTTAGCCTCCAATCACTTCATGCACAAGCACTCAATCTATTGACAAACAAGCCTCCAGACAGCTCACGTGAGCACCCAATTAATCCATGCCCCAGAGCTCAATCAGCTCACACAGGAGCAGCTCTTTCTCATGCACCTACAGCACATGCATGAGTGCTGTGCTGGGCAGAAATTGCGGGGTTCAGGTCAGTGATGCCATATTCCCACCCTCTGGCACTTCTTGGTGCAGGTGCTTCTCCACTGAAACTTGGCTCTTTTCAGCAGCATCAGAACTACATTCAAGGTCCCCGTGCTAGCCCAGAGGTGCACAAAGAACCCTCCTTTTCCCCAGAGCACTGAAGTGCTGAGGAGTATGGTCTAGCAGGGGTCAACACATCTGCCCAGCCCTGGGAAGAGGCAGAGTGTCTTACCCTGCCCCTGTGCCCAGCACCTGACTTTGTCTATCAGAGTTCAGCACTGCCCTCATCTCTGTCTTTGCTTTCTTCAAGGGTTATACCAGGGTCATACAGTTTCTTACTCTGAGTTAAAAGAATAGTTAGTTTTTCCTTACTAAGGTTAGACTGAGCTACAGAGGGAAGTCACTTTTTGAAGGTTATTTGGTTGTGAATCTCTAGCCACGAGCCTACACTGCTTTCTAAGAAAATAAGGACATTTTCCCAAAATGCTTTGCTACTCAGTCACAAACTCTCTCTTTAAGAGAGAACTGATTGCAACTCTTAGCAAGGCATAAATTTCAAAGACCATCTATGAGAAAACCATCCACAGAAAAAACTTGAAAATAACAGCTCACAGGTCTTTTGCAGCAAACATATTTGTGAGTACATTATTACCTGGCTGCTCCGATGCTGGGATAATGGGATGAGGATGATGAAATTAGAAGGTAGGGAAGCCAAGTTGCTGGGGTCACTGACTGAGACCATCAGCCTGACCAAAACGTGCCACCTGTATGAAACAATGAAGCCCCCTCATTCCTCTAGCAAGGAAAAATACAAGTTCTATCTCGATGTACAAGGCTGGAAGGACTATGTTACCTTACAGAAGATGTGCGGGGAACCTTTCCAACTCTAATTTCAAGCACAAAGTTTACAAGTACTTATGTGATAAGAAATTTGAAGTGAAAACCAGCCCTGGGCTTCCAGAGATGTAGCACAGAGCAGTGACAATCCCAGCTCAGGTATCCTTTTGCAGCAAGGCAGCATGATGAGAGACCATCATATGTCAAAGGGAACTCCTGGCTGAGAAACTGCAAATTCCAATCTACATGACTGAAACTCCAAAGTCACTAGAAAAATGTTCCTCCACATCACTCACAAGAGCCAAAATTGGTTTTAACTTCCCATACATTTGGAAACCAAAGAGTTCAGCCAACACAACGCTTCACTGCCTACACAGTGAGATAGCGAAGCTGTGCAGTGATAATGACACTGCACCAACAGAAAGCCCACAGCTCCTCTACCACAGGGAAGGTTCCAGATGCCTGCTTTCCTGAGACTTCAAATTTTTCTAATACTAAAACCGAATCAAACACTTGTACTTGCTCTCCTTGCTAAACTGTGCACAGCTGTGCTGGACACCTGAGCAGTAGCTGGGGTCATGTAACCTACCCCTGCCCCAAAACCAACTCAGAATTCAGGATGTTATCCAGCTGCAGGTTGAGAAGAAGAACATTACCTAGGGAAGTTCCTTCAAGAAATCTAAGCAGCAGAGAAGTCTCTCTCAGAAGTATATACATACAAATACACACCTCAGTGTGTTCAGTAAGTCATCAAGAACAGGAGTTCTTCAACAGGGAAGAGAGACTAGGAACAAAAAATACATTCCTGTAGCCAAGTGCATTTGAGAACTAGGCAAAGACTGAAAAATATAAAGGCTTAATACATTTATTAGTAAATGCTGGCATGTACTGTAGAGTAGGCTACAATCTTCAAACACAAGGAATTCATGGTAAGTACTGGCCAAGCACTGCAAAGCACAGGTTAAACAGAAAGCTGAAACAGCATGCACAACCTCCACAGGCTTATTTAACTGTTCTGAGTATGTAAATCCATCTCTCACTTGTCCAATCAATCTGCTTTCAGTCCTATTTAAATTCTACGAGGACTAAAATTAAGGATTTAGAAAAGGACTGGAGATAGCAGCTGTTTGTAGTAGGTAGGAGGAAAGTCCAGGTGACATCTCCCTCCCTGCTCAGGGGTTAATTCCACTCCACTATGAGCAGCTGGCAAGCAGAGAACTGTTTTCATCTTACTGCAAAGGAAACCAGCAGATGCATATAGAACATATCATACTTCAGACACACCTTTTTTTCTGAAGGGGCCATAAATGCAAAGGAGTAACCTGATGTGACCCAGGTGGTTACAGCCCTCCCTATGTCTTCACTTGCTTCCAGAACAAGCTAATAACAAGTTATTATACGTTCATATAGCTCTATACTTGCTCGTAACAAATCACCAATTAATTACAAAGCCAGCTGGCCAGTAACCTTCCCCTTCAGCTCTAGCTTTTATTACTTCTCTGTTTTCCCATTTAGTACCTTGCCCTTCACAGCACCAGCAAGCGCTACCATGACAACAGTGTTGCACACCCTCCAAGGTACAAGCAACCCTTCAGACCACATGCTGACAGTCCCTATGGCTGTGGCTGCTTAGCATCTTCATCTGGTTGGACACCTTTCACATCAGGCCCTAGCTCAGAAAGGCAATTAAGAGATTGACTTAAGTTGTGAACAATCTGACCAGAAGCAAAGCTCAAACCTTTAGTAGGGTAAAACCCCTCCTTAACCTGTGCCTGAGACCAGGCAGATTGTGCTGTTCCACATCTTTCAACTCTAACACACAAGTACAGTCACTGCTACAGCTCTACTGTGGACTGACCAGGAATCAGTGCTGTGGTAACCAAACCTTCGACATGCAGAGATCGGGTGCAGAAGCTTCCACTCATATAGGGAATTTTAAATGTTACCCTGCTGTGAGCCAGCCTGTAAAAGCTGTAAACTAGCTTTTAGTACTTTTGCTTCAGATACAGAACAGTGGTTTCAATGCAGGTCTGCCCTCTGGAAATGAAGTTACAGACTCAAGCTCATTTGCAGCAATTTGCCCACTAAGTATGTCTTTGTGGCATTCTCTAGTGCTACATCAACACCCAAGTAATCAGCAAGTTCCAAAGGTAACTAAAATCCAGGGTGTGCTTACTGATTACCTCACTGGTGTCCATGACACATTCTGCTGGGCATCTTCTACAATTATGGCAGCTGCTAAATATAAACTATAGGTAAAATCCATGCCTATTTTTTGAATCCTAGTGGTCCAAAATATAGAAAATGCTTTATTGACTTTTGTACAGACCACTATCCTCACCGAGTCACCCAAGTCAGAAATCCCTCACTCATTAAAGTTCAGAGCATTATTACATGCTTCGATGTAGAGTGAAGTAACAGACTTGTTCCATTAACACTGTCCAATAATTTGTTACTAAAATCACACAGCGGCATGGCACATGAGGTAGGGGCTACAACCCAATCCAGCTTGAAAAATTCCCATCCCTTGCAAACAACCTCCCTTAAGTAACACATCCAACTGGACTCCATCTTTGTTATGGAAGGCATTTAGCAAGAACAGAACCAGTTTTGGAAGACAAGTACCCTTTATAATCCAGCATTACCTAACCGATGCC
>VXBI01008664.1:256156-269038 GCA_013397375.1 Toxostoma redivivum
CCCGTGCCCAGCACCAATACTGATAACTAACTCAGTGGAAAGCCTAAACCAATGTGTTTTAAAGCCATCTATCTTTTATACTAGTAGCAGCTATTTTCTCACAAGCAGCAGATTGGAACTTTTTATAAATAGTTCAGTACTTACTGCTATAGTCACCATATCCATAGTAGTTGTTGTAACCAGTGTAGTCATATCCTCCATAACCACCATACCCTTGGCTGTTGTAACCATAATTCCCATACCCCTGATTCCAGTAGTTGCTGTATCCCTGGTTCCAGTTTTGACTGGGGCCTGCAACACAAAGCTCAGACTTATTTTCATTCAGGCTATTCCCTCACCTTCCAACACTGCAGCAGTACAAGCTTACCTCCACCTCTCCCTCGAGCTCTCCCAACAAATCCTCCCCGACTCCCCCACTGCTGCTGCTGCTGGTACTGCTCCTTTGACATGGCTACTTTTATTTCACACTGGAAATGGAAAGTCAGAGTGAGATCCAATCAGCAAAGACAACCCCCAGACATCACCCTTAAACTTAGAGAACACCAAGCAAAAAAATTGATTTTGTCATCCTGGTGCCCTCCCTGAAAAAAAAAATTGATAGCTTACACTGTCTAACTTGAAAACAGTTGTGAGACACAGAAGAACCCATTCTGAAAAGAATGCTTGTTTCTTGGTACACCTTTCTGTTTTCTCTTTGAATTACAGCTCTGGGGCCTATTCATTTGGGCAATGTGAAATCAAACCTGAGTTTGGTCACATGCTAAACTCAACTCAACTTTGTTCTTAAACTTCCATCACATATTTGTGCAAGTACCAGTCCAGCTACCATTTGAGTATATGCTACCAGGTTGAAATTCAACCAGGTTTCTGAAAAGAATGCAACTTCCAACAGGGAAGCCTAACTTGCATTTCATTTCAGTTTTGGAAGCTCTCTAAGACAAACTGACATTTGCTTATAAAAACAAACACACACATGAATATCCAGGTACCAGGAAAACCTGGTGCTGCCTGATACAGCAGATCAGTGACACAGCACTCTGCCCACACTGCTGGAGAACGTGGGAGCTGTATGATGAAAAGTATGCTGGGGCCCAGCCCTCTCCCCATGGGGGTGCAGTATAAAACCTCACCTGAAACCCCCTCAGCTCAGAAATAAAGGCAGCAGTCACCTATATAAATACTTTACAGACCCAATGTCTACATGTGAAAAATAATGCTTACAGGTATTGGCAGATTATTATCCCTAAACAGATGCAACTGATAATGTAATTCCCTCTATTGTCACGGTTCAGCTTCTCTAGGAAAAAATCCACCTACTTTACTAAGCCCAACATTGTGGTATTTCTTTTCCATTATTTTCTTCACTGGTTCCTCCTCTTTGAAAGTAATGAAGCAAAATCCACGCCTCTTGTTAGTTTTGTTGTCCATGGGGAGCTCTATGGATTCAACCTGGTGGAAGACAGTGATTTTACCTTTTACCCTGCAATTCATGTCAATGCAAAATCCTTCTAACAGGTCATACCTGTTAACTGAAATTATTTAGACTTGAGTATGACAATGTGACTTGGCTACAAATACAGAGTCCAAGTTATCTGCACCTATGGCACACCAGACTTTCTAGGCAAACAGTAGTTAAAGTCTTTAACTTAAAGTCTTAAAGTCTTCAGAGTGAACTGTCTGTAAGTTTGTAAGTGGGCACATATTTAGCAACCAAATTCTCTAAACAGAGTTATGACCCAAAGCTGGCACCATCTGATAACCACCAGGGGAGCAGCAGCTGTAGCAAGCTCATACAAGACCAGCTTTTAAAAACTTTAGTCACACTTAACTCATCTGCACCACCAAAAACTGAGGACAGAGAGACACAGAGAGGACAGAGCTGCACAGAATTTAGGTAAAACTGTCTCAATCTGTCCTATAGGAGATGAACTGGGGTGGCTGAAGAGCATCTCATTCAACTGAACAAAGCACCCTGCTCAGAACACTTGCCTCCCTCTCTGATTTATCCCAGCTCCCCTTCATCAAACCAGGCTATGCAACTCAGAGCCTGCAATTAAAACATTGAAAATCTGACCACTAACACACATTGAACTACAATGGCCATTAATCCTACATTAGCATCCAAGCAGGCTGCATGTGGGGGATGCTTTTTATCAACAAATTTGTGAAGACAGAACAAGTTCTACAGTAAAAGCACTTTGTTTAACCACATACCTCACCAAAACCTCCAAAATATTCCCGTATTTTCTCCTCAGGTGTATCTGGAGATAAGCCCCCAACAAAAATCTTTTTCACGGGTTCTTTTGTTTTCATGGCTTTAGCTCTTTTTGGATCAATGACCTTTCCATTCAGCTTGTGTTCTTTCTGGTCCATGACCTGAGGAAAATTAAAACACAAACAGTTAAAGCTAAATGTTTCACTGACGTTTTCAGTAAGGCCAAATTTGCTTCAATTTCAATACTTGGATCACACCAATAATTTGCTGCACAAAAACAAAGAGTTCTGTGATTTTTTGATCACTATCCACTGACACAGACAGTTCTGACAACTGGAAGCACATACTACACAGCAGAAGCAAGAGTAAAACATTTCTCAAAAAGTATTCCTCTCATCCTCAAACCTTATGAAGTAAAAAAAATCTGTACTTTAGATATCACAAAGGTCATGAAGGTGAAAACTTTACCGTGTGCTGTATCCACAGCATGTTAGCAAACTTAACAGCTAATTTTTGCTTGGATAGTGCCCAAATGTATCAAAGATATTGGTTCTACTCTAGGGGTTCACATTACAGCTCTGGAATGCAAAGACTAGAACTTCTCTGCAAATGCTGCTTTCACAGGAAGAAGACATTTATACACTGTATTTTCAAGTGCCCAAGTCCAATGACTTGCAAGAACCTGTAAGTGCCCAAATGCATACCTCAGGAATCACTGCTGGTCCTGGACACAGCATCACGAGTAAGATGGTCCATAAAAAAAAGCATTTTCAACAAGAACATTAAACACGCTGCACCCCTGAATCATCTTTACCAGAAGATGTACAAACAACGCCTACAGTCATCCTAGTGAGTGCTTTATCTCTGATACCTGAATTTGAACATGCTTCATTACACTAATCCTACCTTATCCACACTCTCAGATTCTTTGAAGAGTACAAAGCCAAAGCCTCTCGATCTCCCAGTGATGGGGTCCAACTTCAGAGTGCAGTCTACAACTTCACCAAACTTAGAGAAGTAGTCCTTCAGATCCTTCTTCGTTGTGTCCCAGCTAAGGCCACCAATGAACATTTTCCTGTTAAGACAAGTTGGTCAGACTGTAAATATGTGTTACCCAAAATCCTGCACTGCCAAGTTTTATGAGCTCAATTACCAAATGCATGGAGCTGGCAGGATTTTATCAGTCATGTCACTACACACACAGGCCTGCACTTTTTGACAACTTGCTTAAATGATTCTGGCCAGGACTGATAAAGACTTCCACATACACAAACATTTTTCACTGTCTTCTCCTGCAGCTGTTTACTCTGCTGTCCCAAGAAACCACTAGTAGTGACAAAAATAGTTATTTTACTACTTCTTTACATCTCCACTACAGGTTTAATTCCATTCAGTTATCTGTGGAGCCGCCACACAACTGCTCATGAAACACACAGGCAGATTAGACTTGTAAGAAGTGTGGTTAAAACAGAAGCATTTATCTACCAGTCTGGACTGGACATATGTCCAAATTAATAAATGAAAATAAATGAAGTTTAGTCAAGTTCCCTTCCCCATAAAGCAGTTAAGAAAAAGCAAAGTACTGGATGGTCAGAAGTTCTCTTTCCTCACAAAAATTTTATATAAACAAACACCTGGCATAATTCATTATCAAGAGAATGTCTTCCCAATATTTCTAGAGCACCAGTGCTGCTGGGCAAATGTGTACAGCACATAATTCATAACCTGTATTTTCAAAAGCACACTAGAAGCTTAGAATCAAATCATAACCACCCCATCATGTTAGTAAGGCATTTAAAAAAATTTAAAATATGAATAATCAAGCCAGTATACACACAAATGAAACATTCCAGGTTATTAGGCATAGGGCTTAGGACCCCATTCAAAAGAGGATTTGATTTGAGATGATCTCTTCTAATACTGATAAAGAAGATTTTACTGTGAGCTCTAACCAAACATCATGATCTATAAAAGCACTTTCTACAAAGCTTTGCCCGTTCTCACTGTCCCAACTTATTTCACAATCAGGCACAGTTATCAGAAAACCTGAAAAACCACTCTATCATGTTTCCAACCCTTCTACTTCCCACGCACAAATATTCCTGCCAATCACGTACAAGAGCATTGTACCTCCACAACTCAAACTCTCTCGAATCAAAAGCTGCTCCTGTGAACTACCTCTGTTGAATTAGCTTTGATCTCACAGAATTAACAAAAGCATTCAGTTTCTGACAAACATCCATACAGATGAGGGGCTCAGGAGCTTCAGATGTTTTTATAACAAGTCTCCAAATCTGTAAGAAAGAAACACCAATTCCCCATCCCTTTATCCATTTTTCCAATTAGTTCCAGATAGCTCTTCAACAAAGTACCAACAGCCCTTCTACTAGCTGTGACTTCTTACTATCTTCATGGAAGACATGGTCCACCCTGGTAAACCAGCAGCCTCATAGCAGTACATACAGTAAATCAAAGCAGCTTTCTGCCCTTTGTTCACCCATCATTAAGGTCCTTAGCTTGTCTGCTGTCCTGTGAAGGGTTTTTAAGCAGCCAAACAGAAGACACAGAGGATGCAGCATGGTGTTTCTGACACACAGGGAGTAGTGATGCTCTAGCAGTTACTACTGAACTGACACTTGCTACACAAACCACTTGTCTCAACATTAAGATACAGACCCTGCTTTGTATCCCTAAGGACAGACAGACCAAGAACACGAGCTTGACATCAACAGCCTCTGAAGGTTTTTCATCTCTCCACGCAACTGCACCTTTGAGCCTGGTTGCAGAGCAGCAAACCACGGCTGCTTCAGTCTGCCCCAACATGAACTACTACTCCAAGGTGTAAAACCGAGCTCAGGTCAAGGCTACACCACAAACATGAGCACAACAATTCAGGAGCAGTGTCACAGTGCTGCCAAAAGCTTGTAAAATAAATACTTTTCCTAGTTCACAGTCTGGCTGGTCTAAATCACGTCAGCACATACAGTTTCCCAAAATAAGTTACCAGAAGTGCACTGGGAAAGCTTTCAAACTTCAGAATTCGCTAAACAAGGTATCACAGATGCTTTTTTCCCTTTACTTACCAGAAGTGTTGTCAAAACACTTTGTTTCCTGTACAGCATTAAGAACTGACAGGTGAAAAATACTGAACTAGACTACAAATCAATGTAATCACTGGCCAGTGTCACTGCACCGCTTAGAGACAACTTTTTCTAGGCTCTGTTGCCTCAAAAGAAGCTGAGTTTGCCCATGAAAACCCTTTAAATGGTGTGTATTCAAGAGTAATAAGTAAAACAAACATTCAAACTCCAAAGGCATTTGAAGCTGTTAAGAACAGAGGAAAAGTAACAAAACCATTTTAATTTTTGCTAATCCCAGCAAAATACTCAAAAAAGGGTTCCTATTCTCTCTCTCTGCATTATCCCAAATTATTAACATCTCTCTCAGCAATGTCCCAGGTTATTACAGAAGCAAAAACACACTCAGGAAGGTTTTGCAGCTGTATCTGCAGGACACGGTGGTTAGTGCTCCTTTACCCAGGTTATTTTCTGCCTTGACCAAAAACAGACCTGCAGCTCGAGTTTCTCACGGGCCCAACAGGAGACAGCAGAGCACATCAGCCTGTTCTGTCACTGGATTTATTACACACAAATTTCACTGGCAATACAAAACGGACACTGCCCCAGGCAGAGACCCTATGAAGATTAAAAGTTGTCTTTACTCTCCATAAAACAGAGTAATAGAACATGCTGAGTTGGAAGGGAACTATCAGAATCATCAAGTCCAACTCCCAGCCTTGCACAGGACAGCCCAAGATTCACACCATGTGCCTGAGATAATTTTCCAAGTGCTTCTTGAACTCTGTCAGACTTAGTGCTGTAACCACTTCCCTGTAGAGCCTGTTCCAGTGGCCAACCACCCTCTAGGTGAAAAACCTTTTCCTGATGCATAACCTCCCCCGACTTAACTTCCTGCCTTTTCGATTCCTGTTTCTCAAGTTCGGACACCACCTAACATAATCCTCCCGACAGCAAGATTCCTGAGCAGCAGAGGCATGTTTTAGGCTGGGAAGAAGTCCCGGTGTCTGACGCCTCTGGCACTTAGCTGACACACTGTGTTTGCAGCACAGGACAATGCTACGACTGCAACCAGAGCATCCAGCTACACCGAGTTACGGTCTGCATGCACACACGCACCATACTTTAACTCATAGAAAAGGCATCGTTAACAAGAAAAATAACTAAGAAGGGTCTGTTCGAGGCACATCACCCCCCCTTATAGACCGCGGGACCAGACACCGCCCCCGCCGCCCGGCCCGGCCCGGCTCCGCTNGCTCCCTGTTTTTAATGGCGCCGCCACCGACCCAACCTAAAATGGCGGCCGGAAGGAGCGCGGCGGGCGGGACACGTGACACCGCCCCCGGGGAGCCGTGAGGGAGCGCGGGGGGAGCTCCGGCCCAGCCCGGGAGCGCCCGGGGCCGGCGGGGCCACGGTCACAGAATCAGCAGGGCTGAACTGGGCCTCTGGAGATCGTCCACTCCAACCCCCCGCCCAAGGCAGGGCCACCTGGAGCGGGTGGCACAGGAACAGGTCGGGGTGGGTTTGGAATGGCTCCAGAGAGGGTCTCCACAATCTCCCTGGGAAACTGTTCAAGTGTTCTGCCATCCTCCACTTAAAAAGTCCTTCCTCATGGTGAAGTGGAATTTATTGTGTTTCAGTTTGTGGTCATTGCTCCTTGTCCTGTCACTGGGCGGCACTGAAAAATGGCACCATCTTTTTGGCACAAGAGATAGATCCTGCCTTTGGGCTATTTATGTGCATTGCTGAGATCCCCTTCAGTCTTCTCCAGACTAAACAGGCCCAGCTCTCTCAGTCTCTCTTCCTAAGAGATGCTCCAGCCCCCTCATTATCTTTGTGGCCCTTCACTGCACCCTCTCCAGGAGCCCCTTGCCTTTCTTATGCTGAGGAGCCCAGACCTGAACACAGTACTCCAGCTGTGCATCACTAGGACCAAGGAGAGCAGGAGGATCACAGACTNGCGCCGCTCTTGCCCCCCCCCGACTCGATCCCGCTGCCGCCGCCGCCTCCCCCATCGGTGCTCCCCGCCCCCGCCTGCCCCTCAGGCTGCTCCGCCGGCTCCGCCGCGCTGTCCCCGGCGCCAGCCGCCACCGCCGCCGAGTCCAGAGCGAACTGCTGATCCGACATGACGACGCCGCCGCCGCCCCGCACCGGCCAACCCCGGTGCCGCCGCCTCCCCGCCGAGGCCCCGGCCCCGCTGGCGGCCCCGGCCGAGCGCGCCGATCCTGCCGATCCCTCCTCCTCTTGCTCCCTGTTTTTAATGGCGCCGCCACCGACCCAACCTAAAATGGCGGCCGGGAGGAGCGCGGCGGGCGGGACACGTGACACCGCCCCCGGGGAGCCGTGAGGGAGCGCGGGGGGAGCTCCGGCCCAGCCCGGGAGCGCCCGGGGCCGGCGGGGCCACGGTCACAGAATCAGCAGGGCTGAACTGGGCCTCTGGAGATCGTCCAGTCCAACCCCCCGCCCAAGGCAGGGCCACCTGGAGCGGGTGGCACAGGAACAGGTCGGGGTGGGTTTGGAATGGCTCCAGAGAGGGTCTCCACAATCTCCCTGGGAAACTGTTCAAGTGTTCTGCCATCCTCCACTTAAAAAGTCCTTCCTCATGGTGAAGTGGAATTTATTGTGTTTCAGTTTGTGGTCATTGCTCCTTGTCCTGTCACTGGGCGGCACTGAAAAATGGCACCATCTTTTTGGCACAAGAGATAGATCCTGCCTTTGGGCTATTTATGTGCATTGCTGAGATCCCCTTCAGTCTTCTCCAGACTAAACAGGCCCAGCTCTCTCAGTCTCTCTTCCTAAGAGATGCTCCAGCCCCCTCATTATCTTTGTGGCCCTTCACTGCACCCTCTCCAGGAGCCCCTTGCCTTTCTTATGCTGAGGAGCCCAGACCTGAACACAGTACTCCAGCTGTGCATCACTAGGACCAAGGAGAGCAGGAGGATCACAGACTGAAGGAAAACTTCGCTCCTGGCAGTTTTGTGTATTAACAAACCATCGTAGCAATGAAGCCATGTCTTTGTGGCACAAGTCACCCTCAGTTGCTGTGGAGGAATGCTGAATCCAGCTGCACTCCAAATGCAGCATCTGAACTCACATACTGCTGTGGCTTCTTGCTGATTCTTTAGTTAGTTTGTAGTCAGCTTTAACAAGCAAGGTTTATTTTGACGCTGAGAAACATCAAATCTTCAGGCAGACTGCTGCAATCCTTTGGCCTCAGACAAAATGCATACGCTCCTTTACCCATGCCAATGTGGTTAATTCAATGTTCCTTCTCCAGCAATCAGGCTTGTAGTTGTTGCTTACGAAGTATACTCTGGATAGGAAACCTGTTTTCTGATCCAGATGAGAAGAGCACAGTACAGCACATAACTGGTACCAAGTGGTACAGAAAATAATTGCTACCCTAAAGTTCAAGCACTTGTAATCTCCTGCTTGGAACTGGAATAGAAGTAAGGAGTGTAGGAAAGTAAATAAGCCAGGTTCTAGAATACTTGAGGTTTTAAGTGTTTGAAAAACCTTGGAAAGCTCCAACTCCTTAAGCAGTGCTATCAGCATTAAAAAGGTGCTGCCATAGCTCTAGCTCCCTCCTGAGATGTACAAAATTGGCAGCATTGTGCCACAGACCACTCTCTGTTGTTGCAGAGGGCAGGACAGGACTCTGCTATCTTCCACAGCGATGCTAATTCCAAGCACTCTTGTGCTCTCAAGACAGATCAGGAGGAAGAATGGGCTGTATGGATCTGTTCTCACAGTAACCCTGATTTCCAGAGGTACCTGCCTTCTATCCAAGTAAAACTATAGTTACACCACTTTAAGGTGACAGCAAGACTACACACTCACTTAAGTAAGCATTTATTAGAGAATCTTTTAACATGAAATTATACAAATAAAGTTTGTATAAACACAAGTCCACATTGTGTCATAACATGAATGGCAAAAAGAAAGTAAAAACCATAAAAGAAAACTAGTCGGCCGCTATGTACAGTTGGACACAGTTGTGTCATACACTAAAAGTCTTTTACAAAATAGTCATTTCTTCTCACGAAGACCACCCTCCATTCACTCACGATGCGTTGCAAGATGGCTTTTTGTTGCAGTATCTCTACCTAAAAAATCAAGACAAAATGCATGTCAGATCTGTGACAGTTACTACAGGATTGTTAAAAGGTCCATTTTCATGAACTGCTTTAAGTCTTCTATATATTCCTTTCTTCACTGTTAAAGATCATATGCATATTTATTAAGGTACACAAGAGGTTTGTTTAGTTACCCATTAGTAATTTATTTTCCCAAATATTGCCATTCAGCCCATCTAGGGGGCTGCTCCAAAACAACAACCATCCAATTTAGACAAGTAAGCAGGCTCTGGATCACCTTCTTTTCCACTAGAAACACTGCCAAAATGGCTGATTGTTTGTTTATACAACAACTTATGTGCAACACAAGTCAGGTCACTTTAGTTCAGACAGTCCATATGCATATGATCTTTAATGTTTATCCAGATTTAAAAGTTCGTTTTGGTTTGCAGATTTCACTATTAGCTATAAAAAGAAAAAAGCAAGCATTAAAATCTTAAAGAATGCACATTTAAAATGAGGTTCCACAATTGAAATACAACACTAAACAGAAGACCAAATGATTAAGCTGTAAAGGCATTTATGTACTTTAACTCCTGTAAAAAACCATTTAAGTTAAAGACACTTAATCTCCAAAAAAGATTAAAAAAAGAAGCCAAAGTCTGAAGTTTTCCACTTTAATCTTTACGCTGGTACATGAAGTTGGAAGAGACCATACCACAGGACAGCGTTTTCTGGTGTATGCCTTGCGCTCTGCCTGCAACGTGCGACCCCAGAGATAGACGTGGTCAGGGTGACACACGGCCTGCAATGAAGTTCCCGCTGGCGGGTACAAACAAGGTATAATGTCAGAGTTAGAAGACAACATTCTTGTTTTCCTTAAGTTGTACCCATTTCAGTACTTTACCTGTTAATACTTCTAATAAGTTTAATTATTCCTCTAGACCACCTGGTACACAACGCAAACCAGAAAAACTCTTATGTTTTTCTGAAGTACTAAAGAAGATAAAGTCACATTTTTACAAAGTTAAAGATCTATAGACACGTAGGCAAAGCTGGTTTTAAAAAAAAAAGTATTTTTTAAGTTAACAAAAGCTTAATTAAAGGAAAAGTCATGCTAGGCAAGTTTTTACTCTTCGTTTGTCTATTGATCTTTAAATTAGATTAGAGATAGTGGGAGTGGAGCTCACGCTCACCTACACACCTGTTTGTCAGGTACTAGGTACTGCTTTAGTACGGCTGGTAGTTGTTTTGGTGGTTGCCGCCGCCACGGGACGCCTTCCCATATGTGCTTTGCTGGCCTGGAGTAACAAGGGGAAAAAAACAGAACCCACAAAGGTTAACATCCAGCCTCAAAGGGAGACTTCACACACAGCAGCACACCAAGACATCTCATCTTTAGAGCCACGGGCTAAGTAAGAGCAACGCTCCAGAGAAGGTATGCATGCTCTTGTTATCGGGAATGAGGGCAAAACCACTTACCACTGTAATCTGTGTATCCCGGCCCATATCCATAGTTGGGATAGTTGTACCCCGAGTAGTCGTAGCCTCCATAGCCACTGTAGCTCTGATCACTGTAAGCGCTATTGTAATTCCCGTAGCCTTGATCATAATAGTTATTAAATCCTTGGTTCCAGTTTTGTCCCTGACCTGAAACCAAGTATAGCAAGTGTAAGTTTTAAAACTTATTTCACTCCTCTCCTGTGCCCCTTCATATAACTTTTTGGATATGAGAATAATCAGTAATTGTCTGGGCACCAAGTGACAGCACAAGATGAGTCTTACTGCAAGGTGTGAGTTGTGACCGCTTGGCCTTTAAAGATTGAGATGTATTAGCCTGGAACGTAACAACTGATTCCTTCTGATCCATTTAAGGAGCAGCAGTGACCACCCTAGCCCTTAACAAATAGCTCCTGGTTTCTGGTTTCTTGCCCACAGGCCAACTGAATGTATCTCTTTCAAGTGAAAGTGTAACTGCATTGGCTACACTGTCCACTAAGGGTATACAAAGCACCCCACATCCACCTTGCAGCTCCACCACTTGAATGCAAGCAGAGCAAGAGGCGATTCCTCAGCTTCAACAAGCAACCATAACCACCAAAACACCACTTACTAACAGGATACTTTACACATTTAATTTAAACATGAGATCTGCACACAGCCTGCAACCTGTAGTATCTACCAACACCTGAGTGTTTGGTAAGTACTTGCATTATAATAGAATCACTGAAAATACTCACCCCGTCCACGCCCCCTTCCGCCTCCACGTCCACCAGAAGAATTGCTTTTCCCTCCTTTTTGCTGCTGCTGCTGCTGCCTGTACACCTCTTTGGGCTGTGCTACTTTGATCTCACACTGTAAGGACAGAAATCCTTTAACTTATCGAGAACTCCAAGAGCATTTTGTGAGCTGTTTTCACAGAAGCCTACAGAGATAGATTTCACATGCTAAGAACAAGAGTTTTCCCACCTTGCCTGAACCGATCTGGTGGTATCTGCTCTCTAGTAACTTCTTTACTGGCTCTTCGTCTGTGTATGTGATAAAACAGAAGCCTCTCCTTTCATTCGTCTTTGTGTCCATGGGAAGTTCAATGTTTTCAATCTGAAATCAAAATTAATATAAACAATGTATGAAATCTGGGAGCAACTTTTTATGCCACTAGAATCATCTGGCAGTGCAGAATCTACTCTGACTACTTCTGGCAGCTATAAATCATGTCATTACAATTTTATGAAATCATTAACATACAGATTAAACTACCTCTAGTTTTGGCCAACTCCCTCCTCACAAATTCTTTCTTAAGAGAGAGGCAAGACTACACTTGAGAACCAGAGGTGTTCTTATATGCCAATATACTATACCTCGCCAAAAGCACCGAAGTACTCCTTAATCTGTTCTTCAGATGTATCTGGACTCAGCCCACCAACAAACACTTTTTTAGGTGGCTCTTTCCCTTTCAGCGCTTTTGCCCTTTTAGGATCTATTAACTTCCCATCCAGTTTGTGCTCCTTCAGTTCCAACACCTAAAAAGCAGACAAAGGAACAAAGTCTCAGATGGCTACAGCTACACAAGCTGGCTTCATGCCATCGGTCCGCAGGAAAAGCACCCACCTTCTCCACGCTGGCAGCATCCTTGAAGAGCACGAACCCAAACCCCCTCGACCTTCCAGTGACCGGATCTGTTTTGATTGTGCAATCCACAACCTCGCCAAACCGCGAGAGATACTCCGTCAGGTCCTTCTTGCTGGTGTCCCAGCTGAGGCCCCCGATGAACATTTTCCTGGAGGGCAGGAAATACGGATAGGGGTGAGGGAGCGACGGGGGAGCCCCCCCCGCGCCCCCATAGGCCGCCGGTGACGTCACGGCTCCGATCGGCCCCCCCCGTCCGCGTCCCCGCCCCGCGGAAACTGGGTCACCCGCCCGGGACACAAAGGCGGGCGCGGCCATGGTGGGCGAGGGAAGGGAAGGCCGCGCTCCCGCCAGCCACCGAGCCGCCCCCCCGAGCCTCAGGGCA
>VXBI01008664.1:269302-330581 GCA_013397375.1 Toxostoma redivivum
GCACAGCCGGCGCGGCTCTCCCCGCCGCCGCCGCGCGTCCCCGGTGCGCCCCACGTGCCGCCGCCGCCATGGGCGTGCTGCCGGTGCCGGCGGAGGTGCGCGCCATCCTGCTGGACATCGAGGGCACCACCACCCCCATCGCCTTCGTCCAGGTGAGAGCCGGTGGCCGCTGGCACCGCGGGGCGCTCCGCTAGCATCGCCGCTCCTGTCGTCGCGGGGGGCTCCCGTAGCATCGCCGTTCGTGCCGAGACCTCCCCGGCACTGGCAGCTCGCCTCAGGGCTGGCCGAGGTGCCGCGGGGAGTGAATGCCGTGACCTATTTTCTCCGTTTTTCCGAATAATGCTCTTGGCTGGCAGATCGGCTGTCCCTTCGGTGGGCTGGGGAGCGCTGAGATTCGGGCAGGTCAGGGGTTTTTTTCCTGGGTATAGGGCAGTTGGAGCGCTCGCAGCCGAACCGGGAAAAGCCCTCGAGCATCGCTGTTCTTTTGATGGCCAGAGCTGCAGCACCGCACCCGGGTCTGCAGAGAGCCTCAAGTGCCATCTCTTTAAAGTACGATGCTTCTTGGCCTTAATTTCAGTAATCAGCGATTTGCAGTAATCGATAATTCCCGGGGTTACCCGCTGCCTTTCCCCTTCGGGAAGCTGGCACAGCCGAATCCCCCTCGTGCGCCGGAGGAGCGTGTCCAGCGCAGGGCACACGAGTGGCTTCCCTTGCCTAGGGAAAAGCTTCAGAATGCTGGAAATGCTGGGTCAGGTGCAGAACCGAGGGGACGGGGAAGTCTGCGAGTCCTAGGAGAACTGCAAGCGGTGATAGCCGCGGGTCCCTCCTCTCCGGGAGGCTTTGGTTTGCAGGAGGGAGCGGCTTGCTGAAACAGCGAACGGATGTATCCCTTCTCCTGCCCTTAATTAACCGGGATTTCTCCCTGAGACATTGCAGCTTTTGGTAGATCTTTGCAGCCGGTGGCTTACAAAGGTGTTTTGTGACCCACATGGCAGGTGGAGGCTCCTGCCAGGCTTTCTAGAGGCTTCTGCTAACGCGGTTTACCAAATGAATAGCATGACCTACATCTTTCCTGTCCATGCTCTTGAAGAAACTTCAGGCCTAGATTGCATTGCAGCTGCCTCCTTCCCCGCAGTATCTTTCAATTCAAACAGTTTGGAGAGCTCAGCTTTCTTACTAAACCTCTAACAGAGCAACTAAGTTGTTTCTGTCCACCTTGAAGTCATTTTACAATTGTGCAAACAACATGCCACACACCTGAGACTTTGGGTTTCCACCCAGTGTCCTGCTGCAGGGAGGCCAAATGAGTTTTGGTTCTCAATAAAGTTCAGTTTGATGGAAATCCTGAAAATGCTTGGAAGAAGTTATTTCATTTGGTCTCTCAGTTAACCTCTATTTGTCTTTGAAAGGTCCACTGATGGTTCAGCAGACACCATTCTTTAATATTAAACGATTTTATTTAATGCTTTCTCTAATGTTAGAATTACTGAAACTGCAAGTAAGGAAATAGAATGGGTCAGTTGATGGGTGGATTAAGGAAAGATACCAGAAAAGAAAGTATTTTGGATTCTTTCTTCCACAGAGACTCACATCCTATTACACTTAATACATCATTGACTGGGATCACTTTTGACATCCATAAACCATCTGTCCCACTAGCTGTCCACTACTCCAGCTGTCACGTGGGTGTCCCCTCTTACACCCATGTGGGTGTCCCCAAATTTCAGAATCCACTGATCTTTCAGAGTCTGTTAGGAAGTTTTTCTTAGCCAGCACAAGAATATGAAACACTGCTTTTGAAAAACAATTGGGTCCTTTTGACATCTGGGTTGTAAAGGAGGATAAACCAAGCCAGCAGGTCAGCTGCATTTCCCAGTGGATTCTCTTTAATTTCCTCCATGATTTAAAATATAGTTTGAAAGTAAAGGAAATGAGAGAATAACTGGGGGCATTACAAGGCTTTTGATTTCCCTAGACAAGTTTGTGGTTATTCTTTAGGCAATTTGCATTGTTTTTAAAATATATAACATGGAAAACACAATATTAGAGCAATAGAAAATCCTGCAGTTCTGCCACCACATCACACTCTCAGGACCACTGATTTCTTAATTCAGTTACAAGCTAAAGATGACATACAACAAGAAACTATGGGCCATTTTTTGAGGAGAGGTGGGTTCAGGTTAGTTTTTTCCCAATTAAGAAAAGCTCAGTTCCCTACCCGAAGGAAGGACTTCCCTGCCCTTTTTGACCTGAGGCTTTTTTCACACTCGGAGATGCACGGTGGCTGCCTGTGGCTTCTGATTCCTGAAACACCACTAATGAGAGCAATTTGTAATTATTTCTGGTTGCCCTTGGGATCTCTGTGAAGGGTTGTAATTTTCCTGTGGCACTTTTCCCAAACCCCATTTAATTCCATTTGCAAGACTGTCCTGTGGAGTTCGGTGTCACCAGGCCAGGCTTTTCATTTTAAAAGGTCCTCTAGCTTTGGTGAGAAGTTGAGATGTGTTTTCAGAATGACTTCTGCTAAGACAAGTGCCCCATCAAAAATACAGTAGCATAACTTATCTGTTCAGAGTACATACCTTGTTAGCTGGCGTGAATGTGGGATCATGTGTGCCATTTGAGACATTTTTTGGCAAGCCCAGGACAAGTTAGCACCCACCTTTCCATTGCTGACTTTAAAACTTTCAGCTACGTAAACATGTGTGTAAAAAAGTCCATCTGGACTAATCCTGGTCTGAGTCTGGCTACCTGTGACCAGGCAGACACCTTTGGCAGGAAGTTTCACCAGCTGCAGCACTGCAGGAGAAGCTTGAATTTGGGAAAATAGCTGTACATGGCGGCACATGTGAACAGTTCCTTTAAAAGCCAGTCAGCCTTACCTCTGCCAGGTTAAAGGAGCAGCCTGTTTTTCTGCCAGGAGACCTTGTTCCCTTACATCAAAGACAACGTGAAGGAGTATCTGCGTGCTCACTGGGAGGAGGAGGAGTGCCAGCGGGATGTCGGACTTCTGAGGAAACAGGTAAGTACCAGTTACTCCATGTTTCTGCATTTTCATAGCATGCCTGAGGCTTCAGGTCACTCAGACTCTCCTGGTCACCCCACACATGTCCCTCTCTCTTTGCCCTCATCCAAGGCCAATTGCCTTGATGGTTGGATTCTCCCTCATCTAAAGCCTGGGGTTGTGCTTGGCAGGCAGCAGTTTCCCTCAGCTCAGCTTGCTCTTCACAGCCTCTGGGAGGCTGTTGAGTCAAGACTTTCCAGCTTTTTACCTGCACTTTTTTGCCTTCTCTTGTTGAATCCAAACCTCTTTTGGGAAGTAGCACAGGGGGATGGCACAGCACTTGTTCCATACAAGGCAGTGGATGCTGCCTCTGTACAGGGACACAGCATCAATTTGAGACTTGTGGCTGAAGCCAACAGATGCATTTGCTTCTTTGCCTTAATTACAGTAATTAAATACTTAAGCAAGCATAGTCTCATTAGAGTATTTACAATATGGCTACAGTAATGCTAATTGTTTGGTTTGGAAAGTACAGTCCAAGCAAGTATTTCTAAACACAACTGAAGTCTCAATTTTACATTGAGAAAAGCACTCAGACAACATTGTAACCCCTCGTGTGAAGAGCAGTTCAAGCAGTGTCCTGCACAGGGGTATGCATGGAGGCAGCTGTTAGACTGCTTTCCTGCATTAAAGGTGTTGAAGTTGCTCCACCTCTTCCCTCCCCTCTTTTTACCCTGGATGATCGTACAGAATCACAGGATATTCCGAGTCGGAGGGGACCTGCAAGGATCAGCAAACCCAACTCGTTAGTGAATGATTTGGTACAGGGATCAAACTCACAAGCTTGGCATTGTTAACAGCATGCTCTAACACCACTTTGCAGGCTCAGGAGGACTCCAGCCTGGAGGGGGTCGTGCCTATCCCTTTGGAGAGCGGCAGCGGGGAAGAGGAGCTGGAGCGCATCATCCAGGCTGTTGTGGACAATGTGCACTGGCAGATGTCCCTGGACAGGAAGACCACGGCACTGAAGCAGCTGCAGGGCCACATGTGGAGGGCAGCCTATGCCACTGGGCACGTCAAAGGAGAGTGAGTAATTGTGTGAGTAGTTATGTGCCCCCCTCCTGGGGGGCAGGTCTGGGGGGCATCTTTCCTAAAAGTTTATTAGCAGAATAGTTTCATAAGCTATTCGTGGGAACAGCCCCACTTACAAATACAAGTAGCATCACTAGCTCAGCAGACAAGCCAATATTTGAGAGATTTCTTGGTAAACCAAGAGTTTTAAGACACAAGTATGAGCTGCTTACAGTTCTCCATCTTGCATTTTTTATCCCCAAATTGCACTCGTATTTTGGAACAAGTATAAACAAGCCAGGGTTGCAGGGTCAGACCCTCTCAGTTGTTTCCTGCTCTTTTGTCTTTTACCTGTGATTTTCCTGCCTTTCCACATCTTTTTGTCTTCAGGTTCCTCTTTATGTTTCAGCCACAAAACAGGAGTGCATAAGTAGGGATAACTGAAATTAAGCCTGATCTTATTTAAGAGATACTTGGTTAAACTATGCATTTCAGGTCTCTAAGTAATTAAAACAAGCCCATAAATTCACAAAGTGTTTTTTCAAATGAGGAAGGAGAAAATGAACTCACAGAAAAATGTAAACATCCACCAGAGAAAGTAACAAAACCCAAAAACAAGTCAAGAGAGACAGATATCACGTTGGTTTTGTTTTTAAAAACAAGGCTAAATTGTCTTATGGTGAGCCAAAAACTGTGGAGAAAGCTGCCTGCTTGGCTGCATTCAAGGAGTGAGATTTCTAAAATATCCTTGCCCAGCTCTGCATCACCTACTGGTGAAAGAGACTGCCTGGTTTCAGGAGCCCTGAGCAGATTGAAAATGAAGTCCCCTTGCAAAATAATGGGACAAATTAATTGTCACAGCACCTGGCTAATGATATCCCTCCAAGGGGTATGCCTCTGGATTTGCTCTTACCTGCTGCCCTGTTTTGCTCCAGAGTCTTTGAGGACGTTGTTCCAGCCATCCGGAAGTGGCGGGAAGCAGGGATGAAGGTCTATATCTACTCTTCAGGCAGCGTCGAAGCCCAGAAGCTTCTGTTTGGATACTCTACAGAAGGTGATATCCTAGAGGTAGATAACCTTACCACCTTCCTTACAGCTTCTCCCCCTGCAGAGCACTCCCCTCGCAATCTCCCTTGCTGTAATATTTTGGGTATGAATTCTGTGACAGGAAGGTGGGGCAGTGGGTTTGATCCATGGGAATTCAGCTCAAGCAGTTGACTGAGAACATGGCTGCACCAACCCCTCGTTACTGTGACAGAAAGGGAGGGAGGGAAGTTTATCCCTGCTCTTCAGGTGGTACTCAACAATGGCTTGTGCTTCTCTCTTTCTTTCAGCTCTTTGATGGCCACTTTGATACCAAAATAGGTCCCAAGGTAGAAAGTGAGAGCTACAGGAGGATTGCCGCCAGTATTGGGTGTGCCACCAACAACATCCTCTTCCTGACAGACGTCCCTCGAGGTATGTCACCTGCCAGTCCTGCTGGCTCTCACCTGTGCACGGGAGGCAGGTGCTCTTCAGAGGTGTGCTGCTGACTTCTCACAAGCACCCCAGAAATGCCTCAGCTTTCAGAAGGCCTCAGCCTTCCCTCCAGCTGCCATCCCCCTTTACACACCCAGGCTTGCACACAGAAATGGGATATCCATGTGCAGTGCTGTGATGAGGGAAAATAGGTCAAGTAGAAAACCTGCCTTTGCACCAGCCAGGAAGGAGAGACTGCTGAAGCGGAGCTGAAGCACACCCCATTTACAAACAGGGTCAGTGGTTTGGCCAGTGCTCAGGGGAAATGATGGTGTTTGCTGTGTTGCTACGTGGCTGATTCTTTGTGCCACTCATGGTTGGGTTGTGTTCAGCAGCAGGAAAACATTGCTTCAGGTTGCCAACACTTGACCCTGGAAAGTCAGGCTTGAGAAGCTAATTTAATTCCTGCTTTCGCTGGAAACATCTTTCTGGCAGAAATGGCACTGGGTCTCAGTCTAAGCCAGCTCAGTCCCCCAGAGTTAGTCCTTACCTCCTCCCCAGCCTTGGCAGCAGAGTTGGTGGGAGCTTGTAGTTACGTCCTTTTCCTTGGATCATCTTCCAGTGGCCTTTTGTGCTCAGGGAGCAAAAAGAAGCTTGTGAGAAGTGACTGGGGGAGGGGTGGCTGACCACAGCCTCATGACAGGAATCGACCTGATGAAGCAGGTGTGTGCTGGTGTGTGATGGTGTGTGCTGCCTGCAAGGTGTCTTGGACAGCCATCAGCTGGCAGAGGGGAGAGCATGGTGAGACAGCCAGCTCCTGTCCATTCCTGCAGCTACAGCCATCCACAGCAGGTCTGCCAGGAGCTGGTTCCTCTCTAGGGTCCTGCCATGTGCAAACACTGCTTTCTCAGTCTCAGCCTTTAAAAGCACTCGAGTGTTTTGGGGCATCCTCAACCTTAAGGACCCTGATGTGAAGAGGTCAGTAAGGTCAGTAAGCAGCTCTCAGCTCCTCTCTCCCCACTCTGTTTCAGAAGCCAATGCAGCTGAGGAGGCAGACACTCACGTGGCTGTGGTGATCAGACCAGGCAATGCAGGACTGACGGACGATGAGAAATCCTATTACAGCCTCATCTCGTCTTTCACCGAACTCTTCTTGCCTTCCTCTACTTAGGGAAAGCGGTGCACGCACAAAAGACTGTGCTTCACCTGATTGTCCTTGTGAAATGTTAGGTAATTTTGTCCATAATCAGAATTTCAAACCAAATCCACATTATGTCTTGGGCCTCGTGCAGGCAGGTATGGATGGAGAATATGGTATGGGGTCCCTTGTGCAGTAGGACAGAGGCCTGCTGCCAGCTGGAGCTGGGAACAGGGCAAGGAGCAGCACCCATGAGCCCTGCTGTTCCTCCTCTTTCCTGGCTAGCAGTTAGCTAAGGGAATGCTTCCTTCAGACTTATCCACTGAAATCTGGTGCTGAGATGCCCCACTGTGAGCTCTGTCATTTTTAGAAGCAGTCTGCAAATAAGGTTTATGTCCCCTTGTCCCAGAGGAGCGCTGGGGACCACGGGGGGATATGTGGGCTTCTCCCTCCAGATAGGATTTCTGGCTAAGTCAAAAACATTCACAGTTAGGATTCCCAAAGGAAAACGCCAACTGTGGGCTATAATACAGTAGAAGAAGCCAGGCCTTGCTGCAGGCAAGCTCTTTAGACAAGGAACAACATATATCTTGGCTGTGTCTGCAGCAGCTCTAGGTACAAAACGGGACAACTTACATATAGAAGCTGCTTAGAGCTCCACAGCCACCCTATCCAGAATGAAGTCCAGTATATATAAATACAGCTTTAAAATTTAAATTCTGGACACACTTCACTGCTGCATCATGGTGCTGGGCTATGGGATACAACTGGCTGAACCCCAAAGTCAGCTTGACAGCATTTCTGAAATATCTTAGCACTGACCATGGAGCTCCTCCTCCAGCCAACATCATCCAGTCACACATTCATAGCACTGATCAGCTGTGAGCAAACTTTGACAAACTGCTCCTGAGGGCAGACATCCTGCTGCATTTGATGAGAATTAAACCCCTGGCCTTTCCACCTTACCTAAGTTGTGCCAATGTAGATCAGACAGTCATGGAGTTTTTCCTAATGTAGTAAATAAAAACACAACTTTGCTTTCATTGTGTTCACTCCATCACAGCATTTAGCCTTCCTGTCTTAAGCACCAGTGATCTCAGCACCTAAAAGGCAAATTTTATTATTTTATTTCTAAACCTGTGACCACTGTGTTCCTGCTTTCACCTTTCCCAGTCCTTTCTTTAAGGCAGCAGCCTTGACCTGCCAAGGAAGCTGTACTACCTTTCTGACCGTTTTAGGATTACAGGTGTGGCTCAGTGCAGGAGTGAGAGCCACAGGTAGGTTATACAGGTAGTAGTGGAGTCAGAGGCATCTGAAACTCCTGTCTGAAATCCCCATTTCCCCATTCCCTGCTGCTGGCATTCATGCACTGGTATCTTGCCCTCACAGCCAGAATATGTGCATGCTGCCTTCCTGAACTCTGATCTACACCTACAGTTGTCCCCGTTGCAGGAGGCTGATGGGTAAAGAACAAGGAAGAGACAGGCACTTGGGGAGGAAACCACATTGTGCCAGCATGTCATTTCTAAAGATTTATTAGTGGCAGGTCAGGCTGTGAGGCAACTAGTCCAGATGCCTTTCTGGGCTGTCCAATGGGTGTGATCTTGCTCCTAGAAAGAGCCTGCTAATTAGTGCTGTTGCAATAAGTGTATCTGCATGGCTGAATGGTCCCTGGCTTCCTAAAGTGATAATGTTAATCATTACACTGTAAATAAATACTCACCTTTTGTTTTGCCTTTGCCATCAGAAAGCTATGCTTGGGGTAGGGACAAAAATAAAACTCACTTTCTCCATAAAAGCACTTTATTTAGTGGTCATGTTTCAGTGTGTATCAGTTGTCATTTAGTTGTACTGAAATGTGCTGTTAGAAATACTCTAAGAAATGTACAGAATTATCACTAAAAACCTGAAGTTCAGTTTGGATTGCATATAGGAAAAGGAGCAAAAGGAAAAAAATAACCACATAATTTTTCTTTCTCCGATAAAATTATAAAAGCTAAAATAATAAATTGAAAGTATTAATTAGGGAAAAAAAAAGTCACAGTGGACTATTTACAGTAAAACACCCTTAGAACAAATTGCTATTTTGTGCTCCATACGGATTGAGTGTGTGCCAGTGCAAGAGGATCCCCACCTGCATGTTCTCTAGACTGCCCCCTCCTGCCCTTGCCCTGGAAGAGCTCCCTGGATGAGCCTCAAGGGAGCTGGCACCTCACACTGCTGTGTCCTTGGCCACTCTCAGCACATCTTTCCAGGAAAGCTTTCCACTAATGACACTGCTACAAGGAGGAAGCCTTCAGCAATCCACAACAACCCGCTGTTGGCCAAAAATGCTCTGGATTTGTAACAGCTGCCTGAGAACAAGTTTTGGTGCACAGAAAATAAAGGGCTGGCTGAAAGCTTTCTACTTAACACACAGTTGAGTTTGTCTCAACTGTTTCTCCTCTCAGGAGAGGGCTGTGACCTTTGCAGAAGACTGAATGCCCTTTTGCCTTTTCCCCCTCTGTCAGAAATGCCACAGAGCAGTAGGAGTTCCCCTTCAAGTGCCTTTTCCTACCATTTTAATTACTGCTTATTTTCCTGCAGCTAAGATGTAAACCTAAGCTGAGCCTGATTTGTGGAGGAAAATAGGAGCCATGTTCATGAGAAGCAACTCCCATCACTCCCCCACCCAGCCAATACAACAGCTTCCCCAAAATCAGTTTTTCAAATGGGCTTTGAGCTCCTTCTCTGAAAACAGACCTTCTGTTTGAAAACCTCCCTTTAGGGAGGGAGAAGCCCTTCTGGTTTTGCTGTTCCCTTCGTGCACCTCCAGCCCTCAGGCAGATCACCCAGCCTCCAGGGCAGAACTCCCTCCTGGCACCTTGGAAGTGCATTTAAACCTGTGGCAGGCTCCACTCAGGACAACTGGCCACACCTGAGGGGCTGAAAACCCAAACCAGCATGTCTAAAGTTTGGTTTGCACAAGGAGCAAAACCAAACTCTGTGCTTAGAACCACTGGTACTGTTCTCATGGCAGATAAGCCTGGTGTCTCTAAGACAATGTTTTCCCCCTCAGTGAACATAAAGAAAAAAATTTTTAAAAGCTTCTGAAATACTATACACAATGTGTGGTGGAAGCACTACACATGGAAAAAGCAGCCTTTTCTGGGTTATCTTCAGAGCACTCATTCTCATCTTAATTCAGCACCTCACTCTCACCAGTCCCCATCAGGAAGCAAAGCACAGCATCCCACTGTGTCACCCCCTCTGGCCTGGGGATGATCTGCCTGGATACAAGGTGGCATCAGCTAAGTCTCACTTCCTGATCACAGCACAGCTCCTTCCAAACCCAGATTTACCATCAGCTGCTTTCCAGGCTGGAAGAAATGCCTGCCTGCTTGCCATAAAAGCCAGTCCACTGGGGTCTTCCATGTCTGATTCCAGGTTCTGAAGGAACAAACAGCTGCTCTTGCTCACCCTACCAAGCTTCCCCGGTTGGCAGCAAAGAAAACAACCCGAGAAACACATGGAAGATGCAGTCTGGTGACTCGGGAGCTGGTGACTCCTGAAGACTCTTGCTGTTTGAAGAAGTCTGCTTCCTTCACCTCCTCTGCAGGGTGGGCTGAGCAGGACTGGTCTCAGCAGGGCATCACAAAGACAAGCTGCTGAATGTTTTGAACAACAGAAGTGTGACAGAGCTGCTCAGAAAGAGCCACTGGTGGCACAAACTAAGCAGCTTGTGCTCCCTCACTGAGATGGATCCACTCCTCTTCCAGCAGACACCTCTGTTTGTTTGGCTCTTGGTGAGACAGTCACCCTCAGAGCCCTTTGGCAATACCATTGTGATTGCACATGAAAACAAACTCATAAAAAAAGTGTAAATGAGGTCATGTTTCACCCATGAGACCACACCTGCCCCCCTCCCCCCCTGCCAGAGGACAGGCTACACCTGATCTGTCTGGTACTCAGAGGCTTCTGATAAGCTTTCAGAAAAGCTCAGAAAGTTTTCCTGGTACTCAGAACAAATGATCTCAAATCTGTAATGCCTGAACTCCACTGCAAAGGTGCCAAAGTAGCACAGAAAGCACATCACTAGGCCCCACTGGATCCTGGAAGCATGCATGTGGATGCCCTGGGCCATAAGGATAAAATCTGGAAGAGGAAAGTCAAAGAACACAAGTGGGAGCAGACACCAACCAGTTTGAAAGCCAACAGGGAAAAAAATCTGAACAAAGTCACCTGGGTAAGTCAACCCATCCAGCCATCATGAGGAGAGTGTGAATGTGATGCTAGAGATGAAAGGTAAGTCAGGTGTCCAATGATGCCCATGAAGCACAGCAGCTCTCCTACACAGACCAGGGCTTCCTGATCCCAGATCATATTAATGTTAATAAACATTAACAAAGGGGAAGACTTGGGTGCAGAGACAGAGCCAGCAAGTGGGGACCTGGCTGTTAGCCCCTACCTGCCAGGAGCTTCCCAGTGGGAACTGGATCAGATCACTGCACCCACTGCAGGCAATAGGAACACCTTTCAACCTACACTGTGAAATATTCCCTTCTGTTTAGATCACCTGCAAAATTGTTCCTTTCTGTGAAATATGGAAGCATCACTCTACACAGTATGGCACTGAAATAGGATTGTACCATGAAGACAGGCTGAGTAGCATTCCAAAATGCTTTGAGATGCTAGGACAGGTGTGAGAAGAGCTGCTGCAGAACATACACAATACCTGGCTTCCTGGGGAGCAAGACAAAAGGATACAGAGCACCACACAGAGGGTGATGCTGGCTGAGAGAGCCACTCGTGGAATCCCAGCTTTCCGCCCCTCATTCTTCAGGTTGATCTTGAGGGTAAGGGCAGACTGGATCCAGCATGCCAACGTCCCGAAGCCAAAGGTCAGCGAAGTGCCCACGTTGTGGATCTCCTCATCATTGGAAAGCTAGGAACAAATACAACAGTGATTGCCTGGACACAACAGGAATCATCTGATAGCTAACTAGCTGCTGCTGAGGTGGGGTAGGGGAGAGTGGGGATCACTGGCGTGTGAGACAGAGATGCTGTATCATTTCTTCTGGTAGAGGTGTAAGGTGTAACAGAACCAAGGTGAGTTGAAGCTGTCACAGTCAAGCAGATCTTCTGCCCAAAGCCCAAGAGCACCATGGAAAATGCAGTTGCTTAGGGACTGTCTCCACAGCTCCCTGACAAGACTCACAAATGCAGAGCTCAGAAATAAATTCTTCCTTGGCTCAAAGTGATGGCCAGGGCAGGCAAGGACAACCACTATGGGTCTTGTACAGCTCCCTGCAATGGATGCAAATTGTGCACCTTCAGTGCCAACTGCAGGGAACAGAGCCCTGACACATCCTTGAGCTAGCACAAGCCACATCACAAATACGTGCTCTTGCTTAGGCAAGTTTCTCCCACCAAATTTCCTCTTCTGCCCATCCTCAACCACTGAACATGACCCCAACTTCTCTGGAGTGTCAGTGCTTCTCTGTTCCTTGGGCTGCCCTGTCTCACAGGGTAAGTGACTGTGCAACACTGCAAGGCAAAATGACAGCCAGGTTCAACTAGTAAGAATCTGCAAAAAGATCCCTTGAGGCTGCAAATCCATTCAAAAAGTCCAGCATGGATTTAAGCCAAACAATTTCTGTTTTCCCTCTGCCTTTGAGGTTTTTCTAGAAAATAAACCACCTGTCTGTAACTTTTCCCTGCAGCCTTAATTCTTGTTTGATGATTTAACAAATATCCATCAAATAAGACACAATCTACAGGACAACAATCTAGTTGCTGTGCCTCCACTGATATCTCCCCTCCTCTCTACCCTGAATTTCTTTCAAGAGTAGGTCCAAATAATCATTCAGGCAAAAATGGGATTGAGCTGCCTTTCCCAAGATAATCAGCCCTGCAGGGGACTCACAGCTATAATGTCCCTCTAAAACACCTGATGTATAATTTTCCAGAAATATGCTTTAATGCCACATTCAGCTCAGCAGTCAGGCAGGGAGAGGCATAGCCTAAGGTCTCATTACGGCATGCTTTCATGTTTGGCAAAAGATCTAAGAAAGGATACAGGTAACTACCAAAGAATGGATCATTAGAATCAGATATCAGAGAATAATCAGAATTTATAGCCAGGCATGATTCAAAGCATCTACTGTTACATTACAATTATTTGCTCTGAAGAGTGAAAAAAGGAAGGAGAGGTCAAAACTGTTTCCTACTGCCTGTCCTGTAGTAGAAATACTCTTCTCAGAGGTAGACAAAGCTATTACAAAGGCTTCATAATTCCTAGCTGGGAAGCCTTTGTGAAAAAACAAGACCCTAGGTTTTGGGTTTGTGCTGTGGAGTTAGGAAAACCAAGTCCATAAAAGTAAAATTATCTCACACCTCATTCAAAAAGAAAAAAAAAAAGTCAACTGTAAAGGACAACAAGTTGTTTCAATAACTGTACAATTCAGAGATCCACCTCAACCTCCACAAAACAAGTACCATTTCTGTACTGGGTCTCTGTCATGCAAAGCCAGGGAAGCAGCCAGCCTGCACTGACCTTTCTCAGTTCCTGCCATTATTGGGGGTCATTGCTTGTGCCCCAGTGAGAGGCAGAGCTTCAGAGTCCCCACTGACTCCAACACCTTGATTTTCACGGCAGCCCTGACAGACACAAACGTGATCACAGGGGACACCCATCCCTACAGATGTGGCAAATGTTTGCTCCTATAACGTTGCAGGACAGAGGGAGAGTGGGAGGGCCCTCACCCAGACACCTATCACATCTGGAGAAGTCCTGGCACTCTTCTGCTGTGTCCCTCTCCTGACAGGTCTGAGGATCAGCAAGAGGTGGATTTAAAGCAACATATGCTTTAAAAGGACACTGAGCCATCTGCTAAATTTGTATGGGCATTTGTGCATCTGTTTGCACAGATGTGTCTGCAAACTTCCTAATCAACCCTCTTACCCAGGGCCATCTGTGCCAGCTCCCAGGGCTCAAGAGATTCAGGAGGCTCCTGCTGTGGCTCTCAGCAGGTCAGGTCTAAGCATGCAGGTGCAAATCCTGCTGGAGATGTGGAAAGTGGTTGTGTCCCTTCATCCTGGCACACAAGTGGCAGATAGAGAGGGCAGAGCAGGTAAAGGGAGGGCTGGGGGACATGCTTCTCCCAGGCTCACATCACAGGTCGTTCACAGAACCAAGCAGATCTGCTGGAAAAGCAGGGAACTCCCATCACAGAGAGAGCAGTCCAAGCCTGCAGAGCAGTACCTGAAAGTTGCCGAGTAGAGTCATCCCAAAAGAGGCCAAGCACAGTGCCACCAAGCCGCTGATGTTCAGCCAAGGGGTGAGCACCTTTGGCTTCAGCTGAATGAAGCGCAGGACAGCCACAACAAGCGCTGGGAAGGAAACACAAGGCAAGGGGCGTCAGTAGGCAGAACCTGCTGCAGCAAACACCTGCCTGGGGGCTCCCAGCCCCCTCCTCCTCTTTCTACCTGCAGGCCAGCAAGCTTTGTGCTTCTGCACAGCCCCCTCACACTTAATCAGGAACAGTGTGGCCAGCAGAAGCAGGGAGGTCATTCTTCCCCTGTACTCAGCACTGGTGAGGTCACACCTTGAGTGCTGTGTCCAGTTCTGGCCCCTCAGTTTAAGAAGGACATTAAGACGCTTGAGCACGTCCAGAGGAGGCAACGAGGCTGGAGAGGGGCTTGGAACACAAACCCTGGGAGGAATGACTGAGGGAGCTGGGGTTGTTTAGCCTGGAGAAAAGGAGACTCAGGGGTGACCTTATCACTCTCTACAACCTCCTGAGAGGCAGGTGGGGGTTGGTCTCTCTCCAGACAGCAGCTGACAGAACCAGAGGACACAGTCTTAAGCTGCACCAAGGGAAAAATAGGTTGGATATTAGGAAAAAGTTTTTTACAGAAAGGATGAGGAAGTACTGGAATGGTCTGCCCAGGGAGGTGGTGGAGTCACCATCCCTGGATGTGTTTAAAAAAAGACCGGATATGGCACTCAGTGCCATGGTCTAGTTGAGGTGTTAGGGCATGGGTTGGACTTAATGATCTTGAAGGTCTCTTCCAACCTAGTCATTCTGTAATCAGGGACAAGACTAAGCACAGGAAGCATTTCTCTTATAACCCAGCTACAGCAAGCTCCAGACTTCCTTTTCTCATTATGCTTTGTCTGCAAATTTCTGGGAGAAAGAACACTGCCCTGCTTGCCTGTGAAGCTCCCAGCACAGAGTCTATCACATGCACATCATGCATTCACTTAGTGGCACCTGGACTTGCATTGTTTCACTCCACTCACGAGTCCTGAGCTCTCCTGGAAGAGATATGTCAAACCCCACTTGTACTAAAAAAAGATATGAATGGCACATACTTATTTCTGCAGTGTTTGCCATAATGCCCACTGCCTCTACTCCTCCTCTGGAACAAGTTCTGTTGCCACAATTTTCCATGAAGAATAGAATAACATTCCTTTCAAGCTGACAACTCCCCCAAGCACTACGGTATATAATACATGATCAACATGATATATCATACATCATAAGATACTGCATAACCCCAGAAGATACTCAAACTGTGTATTCTTGCCCTCCCTAGTGAATGGTGCATGGAAGAACACAGAAAGCCAGGCAATCAGTTGGCCTTCAGATGCAATTCAAGCCAGACCACTACAAATCAATTTAGTTGAACAGGGAAATTTGCTTGTTGTCAAACACCTTCTTATGCTCATGCTCAAATTGATAGCATGCAGCTCATATTGTTGTAAGTAGCTTGCCTTAGCAAATTAGATCTGCATTTTCCACAAAACCCCTGGTATAATATCAAAAACATGGTTTAGGAAAATAAGGGCACTGTAAGTGAAAAATACCTCCTTTTATCCAAACTGCGAAAGATATTTGAATTTACTCTTTCACAACTGCACTAGTGAATCAATCCTTAAAAATGTGAACTTTGTTCCCACCCAAAAAGAAGGTTTCTGATTTTCATCCCCAGGCAATTGACTGGGACAGCCACCTGTGACTACTCAAGCTCATGTACAGAAACTTTTTAATTTCTATTTCTACAATAGAGACTCCTGGAATTATGTGATCTTTTTATAAAACCAGATGGAAATGATAGAAGGGGATTAAAAGCATTCCATGCAAAACACTAGTATTTTCAATTTCAGTAATTCCCACATTTCTAGCATGCTTCTGTAGTTTCCCTCTCCTTTAGCTTTGACATAACCAAGGTGGTCAGAGATACAAGCCAAAAGCAGCTCTCAGAAGTACACAAAAACAGTAGAGGAAAGATTGACTTTATCCACAAAGCAGAGATTAGAACAGAATAGACTTTTTCTATTGGAAGGGGCCTACAACAATCATCAAATTCAGCTGCCTGACCAATTCAGAGGTGACCAAAAGCTTAAGCATGTTATTAAGGGTATGGACCAGATGCTTCTTAAACAGGGACAGGCTTGGGACATCAACCACCACACTAGGAATCCTATTCCAATGTTTGACCACTCTCTCAGTAAAGAAATGCTCCCTAATGTTCAGTCTAAACCATTCCCACACATCCTGTCACTGGATCTGAGGAGGAAGAGATCCACACCTCCCTTTCCACATCCTCTTCCCATTTATACTTGAGTCCATTGTTACTCCATCCCAGGTGCAGGATACAGCATTTAGACTAGTTTAATTTCATCCCATTAATTACTGCCCAATGTCACAGCTATCTAGATCCCTCTGGAAGGCATCTGGTTTCTCAGGAAAGTCAACAGCACCTCTCAGTATGGGATCAGCAGCAAACTTGCTGATGGTGCCTTCATGTCATTCGTTCAGATCATTGATAAAAATATTGAACAGAACTAGCCCTAGCACTGAGCCCTGAGGGACACCACTGGTGGCCGGATGGCAGCCAGATGCAGCTTCTCTACAGCCCTGTGAGTCCTGCCCTTCAGCCGGTTCTTCACCCAGTGCACTGGGAACCTGCTGATCTCACAGGTAGACAACTTCTTCAGAAGGTTGCTGTGAGGGACAGTGTCAGAAGTCTTATTAAAATCCAGAAAAGCTACATCCAACATCTTCCCTTCATCCACCAGGTATGTGGTCTTATCATGGAAGGATACTGAATTTGTTAAACAGGACTTTCTCTTTGTGAGCCCATGCTGACTGTGCCTGGTGACTGCATTATTCTTTAAATGTGTCCATAACATCTTGTCCATAATTTTTCCAGGAACTGAGGTTAGACCAACAGGTCTGTAGGTCTCTGGGTGTTTCTTCATGCCCTTCTTGTAGACTGGAATAACATAGGCTGGCTTCCAGTTACGAGGGCCCTCCCCAGAAACCCAAGACTTTGGGTAGATGAGAGGGGTCCTGCCCCAACCTCCACTACCTCCTTCAGTATTCTGGGATGAATCCCATGCAGCACCAAGGGACTTGTGAGCATTCAGCTGATACATCGGGTCCCTGACAATTCCAGTGCTCACAAATGGACAGTCGCTGCTCCCACACTTGTAGTCCTTCAACTCAGGGAAGGATTTGAGTCCTTCAACTCAACTGGACAGCCCAAGCTCTATCAGCATTTTATTAAAGACTGAAGCAGACAGAAAAAGCACTGAATGCCTCCACTTCTTCTTCATCCCTATTAAGTCAGGTTACAGCCTTTAACAAGAATCTGCCCATATTTTCTTTAGGCCTCCTTTTGCCACTGACATACTTAGAAACACTAATCTTGTTGTCTGAAACAACTCTGGCCAGTTTTAAATCAAATAGAGCTTTGGCCTTTCCTGTCTTCTCCCTGCATATACAAACCACAGCTCTGCAATCTTCCTGGAAAGCCTAACCTATCTTCCAGAGACCATGTAATGGCTTTTTCCTCTTAAGCCAAGCTGGTCTTCTGCCCCACTCTTTGAGCACAATCCCACACAGCTGGATTGCCTGCTACTCTGCTTCTAAAATGTGGTTCTTAAAGACTGACCAGCACTCATGGACACCTAAACCCTCAAAAGCAGATTCCTGAGGTATTCTGCTCAGTATATACCACCCAGAAGAGCTTAAAGTTTGCTTTCTTGAAATTTAGGGGATCAATTCTGCATTGATTCCCTAAATTCCTTTTTTCTCATTACAGCAAAAGTTCTAAACACAACCATTTCATTATCACTAAGGCCGAGACAGGCACCTACCATCACACCTCCCACGACACATTTGCAGTCTGGAGGTTATATTTCCCCTGTTACATTTCTTTCTTTGCAATGGGAAGAAGAAGCAATAAAATGACAGTTCAAAAGGTTTCACATCATCACATTCAAAAAGAATATGTACAGGATATTACTTAAGTTTCAGTGACTCTTAAAACAAACAGAAAGAAAGAAACTCCAGCTGTGGTTCCTACCTAGAAATGCTGCCATGTTCATGACTTGACTAAACACACAGCTTGCAGGAGGTGCATCACCTGCAATACTTGAAAATATAAAGTGTATAATTGTAACTCTAGAAGGCAAAGACACATAAATAGCAACCATTAACCAGAACAATACTTGGAAGAAAATAATTCATTTACCTTATATAAGGTGGTCTTTTGGAACCAGGTTTCCTAAGAGACACAGGCACAGGAATAAAGATTCAAGGTTTTCATTTTGCTATAATTGTTTCATTATTTCAAAGAAACAACTGATTGAATATAAAGCCCACAAAATGCTCTTACCTATCTGGTACACTTAGTGGGAGAATTTTGTTGTCTTCCACTGCTATAAAGTACCTGTCAAGAAAAAGAAAAAAAAAAAAGAAAATAGTGTAAAATCTCGTTCTAGCTTCCATTCTAAATACCATTCAAACAAAACATTGTTTCAAAGTCCACTGTCAGGATCTGCTGGAGGAGCCCGTGTTTCTCTCTGCTCAAGCACGCAGTTTTGCTTATTTCACAGTCCATGTGCCTTCCTTTGTGTTGCATCTGGTTTGCATGATTGAGTAGACAAACAGGGTCACTGAAATGAGCTGCCTTTAAAATAATGAGCCAGGGGAATGTTGTCATTTTTAGTTTGAGTCATTTTGATTCATCAGGTACTATGAATCATCAGTACTATGGTACTCCATCCACAAAAGCTGTTTTAATAGAGAGGGGATGGGACAAGAAAAACAACAAGCAAAAGAGGTCAAACAAAAGGCTGAAGCTGCTCCTGCTGCTGAAAAACAGCATCCATAGACCATGGTCAAAGCCACATCCTATAACATAACTGCTTCTCAGCCTGAGCATAGCTGCTGATAACACATTTATCACTCCCAAATCAATGCTGCAGTCATCTGCCTGCATGCTTGGAGAGAGCCCAGCTCAGGGAAGTGCATGTCTTGAGTGCATTTTGGCAAGAAGTATTAGGGAGAAAGTGAGGTGTCAGCATTAAGCTGTTGGCAGGTTTTCAGTGTGGTGCTGGATGCTACCGATTTTGAATTTCTACCCCAAAGCAGGGCCTTAGTGTTTCTCCAAAAGCTCTGCTGAGTCATTCAAAGAAAATGTGATTAAAGGAAATTTTTACATTTTTGGCTGTTTCTTTTCAGGCAGCTCCCAGTAACACATACCAGGAAGAAAGCAAGGTCAGCAACTTGGCCTGGGGAGCACAGAAACTCAGGAATAAAAATCTGATACTTCAAGCCATGAACTGGCACAGACTGGCCCCTGCCCCTATCATGTGTCTTCCCAGCCCCACAGTAGCTCAAGGGCAGAGCATCCCCAAAAGACTCCTTAATAAGAAGCAGCCTCCTGTACAACCAGCAGGAGATAACTTACACTATCCATAATCCAGCTGATGTAAACAGGGTAAAGACAAGAGGTAAAAACATCCACACGCTGCATTTCTTCCCGTCCATACCTGCTAGAAACAAAGAACAAAGTAAAAACAGAGGGCTGAGGCACCCACCCTCTTTAGCTCCGGTCTTCTGAGAGCAAGAAGGGCATCCCCACAGCAGGTACCAAGCGCCTCATGGCCACTGCAACCTTTCTTGCTGTCATTACTGGCATAAAGGGTTAAGCTGCTGCTCACAGGCAGCATCTTGCACACAGCTGGTAACAACCAAGGCACTGGGGCCGTGGAGCAGGAGACTTTTCAACCACACCTACAGAATTTTAGTGGTTTTCAAAGTACTTCTCTTAAGGATCTCCTGCAAGGTGACCACAAGACCTGCAGCTCTGATTCCCTACTGCTTCCCACACACACAAGGCAAGGCAGCCTCCTATCCAGGATTATTACCAATTCCACACATGCTGCCTCAGCAAAACCTGCAGCATGGACAGAGAGAGAGATGCCTGTGCTGTCATCATCTCCACAAAGCACACGACCAGCTCCCATCCTGGCCACAGCAAGCAGCTAAAAATAGTGTCTGGCCACACCTAGAGCAGAGCCAAGCTCCAGTGCCGGCTCCTAGCACACTGTCAGGAGTCGGGATGAGGCACTGCCAACAGCATCAGCTCCTGACATGCAGGCACTGTGAAATCCTGCATGGGGCGCAGGGATGCTGCGGACAGGACACCGCCTCCCCAGGAAGCATTTGTCCTCCAGGCAAGATCATGCTGGATGAGCATCTGGAATGCAAGGGCTGTTCCTGTAATATGTGCAATTCAGAAACGCTGCTGTGCTGCTGACACAGAGTCCTACTCTCCATGTGACTCCTTTGATAATGGATCAAGGATTTCCTCATGCTGTGTCCTCCTCCATAAATGCTCCTCCAGGCACCAGCACAGCCAAGAGACACAGAGGGGAACAACACGAGGCTCACAGCTCCGGCACCTGTTTTACTTTCACCAGGGCAGAAGCACCTGTGCCCCTGCTGCAGGGCAGGCATTTCCTGGGACCACCAGCACACACATGGCATAGCGAGGCACCCTGGGGTTCCAGGACAGCTTTAGAGGTGACAGCCTCTCACTTAAGCCTGTTTGCATTTGCAGCTCAATTACCTCATCGAGGTCCTTAAAGCCATGACCCTTCCCTTTGCCCCAGAGAAGAAAGTACCAGCATAGTCATCCTCCACCTCTCAACTCTCCTGGCCTTCCTACATCTGCAGCACAGGGCCATGGTCTGCTCCCTGCTGTCAAGACCCAGAAGAGAGTCAGCACCACCCTCACCATGTCACAGCAGCCCCCAGCTCACTGCTCCCCTAAGGCACCCCAAGTTGCAAAGGACACACTGAGTGGACTGCTCAGGGCCCCAGACACCAATTCCTGCTATGCCTCACTGGGAAAGAGGCTGAAGAACTAGAGTGAGGCTCCCCATGCCCTGAGAAGGCATGGCATTCTCACCTCCATAGATCAGCTATCTTGTTCTCCCTGCAAATGGCCTATCAGGGGTATAAAACAACACCCTGGCAGTGCCCAGAGTCATACTACACTTGCACAAAGCCATGAGGCCACAATTTGGTGCTGGTTGTAAAGACAGCCTGGGGTAAGGCTGAATTCCAAACCTTAAAAGACAGAAAAGCAGTCAGATAAGGTCTCTTCTCTGACCTGGGAGCAGAGAGAACTGCAGACAAGGAGCATGAAATGATGCAATTATTAAGTATGCTGATTTAAAAGGCAGGCAGCTTCAGTGTGCATACAGATCTTTAGCACAGAGAACAGATCGGAAGAAATTATCAATGAGGGAGACTAGATTTCCCATCTCACTTTTATTCCTCCCCTCCAGCACAGGAGATGCAGCATTTCATGTCTCTGTAACCTGCACAGTTCCCGCTGTTGTCCTTGCAGCTATTCCAGCCTTTTCCTCCTGCTGCTCAGCAGCACTGCAGCAGCATTCCTTAGCTGATGTTGGACGGTGCTGTGCTACTGGGAGACCCATGACAGCAATCTCAAGGACTACTTCCAGGTGGCAGCTGCCCCACCTGCCACAGGTCCATGTCCCTGACAGCCTCTGGCAGCACAGTGCCCCATGCAAGGGAGACATAACTGTGGCCAAATTCCCCCCTCCTGCCTTGGCTGAAGGGAGCAGGCAGGTAGCATCAGCTCCTGTTCCAGCCCTTACTCTGCAAGGTAATTACTGCTGTGCTCAACTCTCCTCTTGTCTCTGGTGGCAGCTGGACTGAGCCAAGGTAACATAATTCTCACATGAGGGGATGGCACATACTATTTACCCTTCACTTTTGGAAAGGTACAGAAGTTTCATTTACACAATAAAAGCAAACAGTAGCCATAGCACCTGTCCTCATTAATGGGCTGGTGCAGCTTCTCCAGCTCCCAGCATGGAAACAGCAGCCTTCACAAGCTATTTCAGCATTGCCTGTTGTGCAGAGAGGGAGGTGGCAAGGGCTTTTTCCCCAGGCAGAGCAGTGAGGCAGCACATAGGGACATGGACTCCACACCAGAACAAAGTGGGGAAATGTGAAAATACTGTCGAGATAACCACTGCTTTGTGCTGAGCTCTAAAATGGAGCAAGACCAAGACTAGTGCCCAGCCTCCCCAGAGTCAGAACAACATGGCTACAGACTCACCTCCTTGGAAAACAGCCCTCTGTTTAATATTCACCGTGCCACACTGACTCCCCTTCCATCAGCCACTAACAGAAAATGACATCTGAAATCATTGCGTATTAAATGAACAATCAGTGCAGAGCACAGTGTCCTGATGGGAAGCCAGCTCCACAGCTCAGAGACCCTCTAATTTCAGCCAGTTAAAAGAAGGAAGCCACCTGAATCTGACAGATGAAATACCAAAAGCAGGAAAAAAGGGTCCCTTTCCCCCATGTCCCCAAACAGCAACACCTTTTAATGCTGACCACTGGCACAGCCCACACATCCTTGGATATGTTTCAGCATCCCCACGTGGGCAGAGGATGGTTTAAAAACACGGCTCAGCTCCTGCACATTTCTCATTCATTCCCTGCTGTGTTATTCAGGTGCCAGGAACAAAATTACATGTAATCCAAACTTCTTCCAAAGCAGAAACCCTGAATATGTGCCAAACCTGCCTAGCTTTGCACTAATGTTCAGCACACATCATTCTCAGCAGCTGCCTTTGGGTTAGCCTTGTCCTCTTCAGGGATGTCCCTAGTGTTTGTACCTTCAAGCTGGGAAACCTCCGTGCACACTAAGACCAGCACCTCTAAAGCAGACAGGAACAAGAGAACAAGGAATATAAACAGCCTCTCCTGCAGTACCACACCAGTTTAGCCAAAGTAAAATGCCAAGAGTGATTGGAAAAATCACCAAAATTCTTTATGGGAAATGTAGAAACAAACTCTTTGACAGTTAATTGCTCCACAGGGATGACATAAAGCCAAACTTCCTATCCACATCTCTGTTTTGCATTGCTGCCATGTCCAGTAATGCCAAACGTGAGCAGTCAACTCCAGCTGGCAACCACAGCAATCTCTGCCAGCCCATATTCTCCCAAATAAACACACTGCATCCAAGAGGCAGTTGGTAATTTCCCATACCCATTTGTCTTCCATCACTAAAGCTTGCACAGGAAGGCCTTCAGCGACAGAAAGCTCTCACGGTGCAATGGAATCACAAAATAACAAAAACATTTTCAGTACCACAGCCGACTCAGCTTCTCAAAAGCTCACATGTGGCTTTCCAGTCCCTCTTGACACACACTCACATCAGCACTGCAAAACCCCTGCTGAGGTGTGCTCCTGCTGCCAGCTAATATGAGCAGGGTGCAGAACTGAAAAGAGTTTCACATTAGCACTGCCCTGGTGTGTGTCTTAAGAATTTCTCTCAATGCAAGCTTACTCATCTCCAGTTCCATTTTTATGTCTAAATCTGCTTAGACTGTCAGCTGCTCTGCTTTTTTTACCATTGCCCCGCTATACACCCTCAACCAATTAAGCTTCCGTTCCTCTAATGTACACACTTCAATTACAGCAGGCAGCTCACCAAACATATACTGCTGCTTGCTCAAGGTTCATTTAATATGGACATCTTAATTTCATCTGCCAAGCAAAGTCACAGGCTCCTCCTGAAGTTGCTTTCACCAGAGAACATGAATGTAAGGAAGGACAAAATTACCACATTAATAGAGTCATACATCTTTTTTAAGCATGCAGATGCATTTGAAATGCATAATAAGCCTGAGCAACACTCCTGCATTTCACAGCACTAGGCCACTGGATTATTTCAGAGAACAGGTACAAAGCCAGGAGCACTGCAAGAAGGAAGACACTGCTCAAAACATAGAGCAAGTCAAGGAATTGCTGCCAGTCAGCAACAATCAAAGGGGAACAAACAAATAGTGGGGGAGCCCACTATAGCTCCTGTGCTTTTAAAAGCAAAAACAACCACAGTCACTTGATAGCTAATCACTGTAACTGAGTGGATACAAACCAGCACATTATATAACCTGCCACCCACAAGTCACAAATGCCAACATAACAAAACAGGGCGTTTTCAGGTTTATCTCAAGGTTTCCAGTGTGAGCGAACAATGAAAGATAAGATGTGACAGAGGCTTGTAAATACATAATAAAATGGTGGGGTAACAAGAAAAAAAGTGATTCCCTCTGTCAGCAGGGTAGGATGTTCTGCTTGCTCCAGGTACCCACCTACCATCTCATGGATGTGCAGAAATGCCATTTTAATTTCATTTATACAAGAGGAATGGGAAAAGGTAAAGACATCTCTGGGTTGTGCATGGGGGAAGCAGGAGAGATGCTTCAGTAATCCTGCAACAATGTTGAGAGGCAATGTTTTCACCCACGGCAACATCAGTAAGTTTCTAGTATCATTTCACACACTGTGACCCAGGGTGCTAAGGAAATCCTCTGGCCAACAGAAACCTCTCAGAGATGGGCCAAGTGCAACAAACGAATGAAACCTTCTAATCACTAAAAAACAGGGCCAGAAAAGGACATATTGACATCCACAGTGTCTGACCCAGAGATATCCCTGCAGCACTGCTGGGTCCTGAGGCCAGTGCACCCCACTGTACTTCAAAAACTGCCCTTGGTTTTCTGTTTCTTGCTGCCCTACAACCTTCACCCTCAGTGACATATGGGTGTAAGTACTTACAGGCCATTTAGCAACCAGTGCTGAGCTGCTGTTACAGCCAGAAACGCCGACTTTCAACTCCTGTGGGCTGAGTCTGCCTGTCTCGCATTTGGTGCTGCACAAACCAGGCACACTTCGCTTCCAGACCACGCTCCTGGGTGTTAGAAAATAAAAATTAGTATGATATGCCACTACAGGACTAAAGGGGTGCTCTGCAGCCTTTGACCCATGGACCTGTCAGATCACGCTGACTTCCATGAGGTCCCACTCTTACCATGTGCGGGGCTTGGGCAGTCCTGGCCCTCAGCCTGCAAATAGGTAAAGCAGGCAGAGAGATGAGCTGGGTGAGGCAGAAGGTAATATCCAGTTCAGACAGAAGGAGCTGGGGCAGCAGGCAGTGAAACCAGGCAGGAGAGCCAGGAGCAGCCAGGGTGAGCTGAGGAGAACTGCATTTTGCAGGTGCTGTGTGTTTCTTAGCCCCAGGGATTCCGTTCTGCCAGGGAGCACTCATTGCAAGATACAGCCATCCCAGCTCCTCCTGCCTCAGGGGCCGCACAAGTCAGGGGGCAACCAGCTCCCAGTGAGTCCTCCCAGTGTGTGCTGGACTGCCCACCTCCCAGGGAGGATGCCTTACTCTCTCCAAGTGCACATGTTGGGGAATACAAGTAGTATCTAGGTGAGCAGCCACAGTGGGAGTGCAGGCTGTGGTGGTGGCTGGAGCCACATCCAAGGGGCCATGACCTGGCATCCATTCCTTGCCTAGCAAAGGGCATGGAGACCCATGGCACCAGCCAAGGGTGGCTGGTCACCCAGAGATTCTGTAGAACCCAAATAAACAGTGAGAAGATGCCAGACTAAATACCCCGATTGTTACAAAAGGCCAGGAATTCCTCAGTGCAGGGAGTCCCCCTGAAGGCATCAATCCAAGCTGTTCTGGTGTTACTGCACCATTATTAAATTACTTAAAGGGTCCAGGCTTCTGGGACTCTGCTATGGGAATCCTGGGGTCCAGTTAGTGAGGAAAACCTGCCTGACTGTGTAAATGTGGGGTGTGCAGGGAACCAAGGCACACATGAGCTTAATGGAACCACCCACTGTGAAAGGGCTTCAGTCCCAACAGCAACAGCCTGGGGTGGTGGGAGTGTGACTGACAGAGTGGCTTCTGGGTGGTCAGACAGGAAAGCTTCCTTAACTCAGAGATGCTCAAGACTGGGGCCACTTTCATCAGACTTCTGAGGCATGAGGGAAATCTCTAGCAGAGTCTCAACACAGAACAAACCCACAGTCTCACACCACCACCACAACCACAAGGTTCCCCCTGAGAATCCTTTGGTTTGGGATGCTTGTGAGAAGGGCACTTACCTCAAAGTCCCAGACAAACCCCAAAGTAAAGAGTTGCTGGAAAATGAGGAGGGCAAAAAAGGCTTTATAAAAAATAAGACAGCTGTGCTGTGAGGAAAGTCTCTGAAACCATCTCCTTGCTCTGCAAGCAATACAGAAATGCAGGCTGATGTTATGGCAAAGCCCAAGAAGTCAGAGGCACTGTCCTGACAGGCTGTTCAGTGACTGTCCTCCACCCCAACCACCCCGATCTAATGGCCACAATCTAATGAAGCAGCAACAAGCAGATTGAGTGTTTCTCCTCCCATAACGTACAGAGGTCTTGATAGGGTATTAATAAACTAGAGGTGTTTTTTTTTTGCTCCTCAGTTCCAAAAATCGCAAATGTCTTCAATCATTTCCAACCTGCAGGAGCAAGCAAAGCCAAGACACACATTACATCGGAAGGGGGGAAGGAAGCCTGCCCAAAAGGTTTGTCCCATTATCGGGAAAACAATGGAAGTGTTGGGAGTGGCAAAGAACACTTAACAGGGAGGTGAAACTGCAAGTGTTGACTTACAAATAGCTTTGAAGGTAAGGAAAAACAGACTAAGCCCAGGGGAACAGACTTGGCCAAGTGTTATTCCTCATCATATTGTCTCCTTCTCCTGCAGACAGTACACGCCCTGCAAGGCCAAAAACTTCCAGGTTCCCCTGCCTTTTCTATCCTGACACTATTTTTTCCCCACCAAACAGAAAACACACACTCAAGCTACAGAATTTCTCATGGGTGTAAGCAGGGCTTCTCCAACCTGTTTACCCTGATTTTCATATCTCTTATCCCTTTCACCCCTCTTCTATTCACCTTTTGGAAGCATAAGCTCCTTTCCTCACTGCACTTTGCAGCTCTACACTTTTGGAGAGATGTACACTGTCTCCAAAGCAGCAACTCCTTTAGTAAATGCAACTGGTTATGCAGAAAATGCCCAAGGTCTGTCAGCTGTTAGTGGATGTGGCAGAGCACACTGTTTCTCAGGACAGTTTTCCCTCACCAATCTTTTCAGCCTGAGGACTTTCTCCTCCTCCACAGAAAGAGGTCCTCTTCTTCATGTATTAACCACCAAAGCCCCAGAGGAGCAGCAGCAAAAAGGTGATGGGCCAGAGGGTAAGTTGCAAGGAATGGATGCGCAGTACCCATGACTTGGCTTTTGTCATCCCACTAAAGTGACCCTCTCTGGCACAGGGATTGTTTTTTGACTCTGTTGAGACCTGTGGAAACCATTTGCCCTGAGAGGCAAAGTATGAGGTAAGCAATCATAGACAGGCATTTCTGTGGTGTTCACCACTTCATTGCCAGCATTCCTTATTTGTAGGAATCAATTTCCTTTGCTTACCAGTGTCTCAAGCTGCTACATCCATAATTTGCTGTTTGTAGGGTGTTTGGGTGAGCTACAGTAGGAAGGTGCCATACAGCATTTCCCTTCAAGCAAGCACAACAGACAGAGGGGAGCAAGGAATCGCTTCCAGCTGTTAACCAGGGGCCAAGCCTGTGTGAGCAGCCTCTACGTTGCATCCAGAGGGATTATTACTTTTTAAGTCTATTGAAATATCTTCAGAGACAGACTTTCCTGTAGGAGACCATATTAAACTACCTCCAAGAGCATTCAGCTGGGCCAAGACCACACTGGGGAGGCTCTCCTGACAAAGCTGTGGCCATCCTCAGTGTCTTGGCCAGGCCAAACCCACTCTTGCAGTCCTGTGGTGCCAAAACTGAAGGGCCACTGGCTCTTCTGGTTTAGGCAGTCACCACTATTAATACCAGTGGTTCCTCACGGGAAGCAGGAAATAATACAGCAAGAGCTGAAGTTCTCTCCCTAAGTACCTCGACCTGCCCCAGCTCAGGAAATTGCACGGAGGATGCTGGATACTCTCCCCACCACTGCAACAGATCAGCCCACATCCTCCAGGCTTTTGCTCTCTTCCTTTTGCTACTCATGGGAGAGGCAGCCTAGATCCCTCCCCAGCAGGCAGGACCATCCAGCAGCAACCTCAGCATTAAAAATGTGCAATAAACTCCATGTGAGGTAACCTAGAATTGTTTTAATAGTTTCTTTCATGTTTTTTGAAGCTTCATCAGTCTTTTCCTCTCCTCCCATTCACTCTGCCCTTCTCTCTCCACCTGTTCCCATTGCTTTTTTCTTCCTTTTCACTCTCATCCTGCCTTCATCCCTGAACCTCAGGTGACCTCTTCTGCAACCTGCAGGGACATGAAGCAAGGAGAGACTTTTGCAAGTCTTCTTGAGACAGCAAAACACCACAATTATTCCCATTTTAGACAACAAGGCCAGTGATTTGCTCGCTGAGACGTCACACTGGAAATCAGTGACACAGAGGAGCGTGCACTCAGAGTTCTAGTCCAAGCATTCTACTGCAGCAGCAGCTTCCTCACCTGCCATCACCTCCTATCCCAGTGTATCCTTCCCAATATACTACCTAGGATCCTCTCTCTGTTTTCTCACAGACCTTTCTTCACTTCTTTGCTCCCACTTAAGCTGCAATCAAGCTGCTTCAGCTTGGACTGCAGGACTGGGACCTTAAAGTCTCTCTGTTGAGCCAAACCACAATCTTGCAATCTCAGGCTGCCTGGAAATGGCTGGGGGAAGACACAAAACCATGGACATTACATTTCTTCAAAAAAAAAAAACTGAAAACGTTGGTGTTCTTACAAGCACACATTCCTGCTCTGCATATGAAAAGCAAACACTGCAGCACAAAGAATCTTAAAAGGGGAAATGAAACAACTGCACTTTCAGCACCCAGGTTCAGAAAATGCTGACAGCTGGGCATGGATAAGCACAACAAAACAATTTGACTTTTAATAGTTCAGCAGTGAAATCAGGAGCAAGACATTTGTCAAGCAAATAGGAGTCCCCTGTCTTCATCCCATTACCCAAAAGCAGAAAGTGGGCAAGAATCAAGTCCCCTTCTTTTAGGGATTGTCATCTGTTTGAGCATGGAAGACACAACAGGCAGTCAGTGTCAGGATATACCTTTCACACACTGCCCTCCTCCATATTGAATTGCTATTCTTAATTAACCACGCATGTGTACATTGCCATGGCATGAAGACTGTGTGAATGTTGATCAGACAACCCTCAGGGTCGCTTTCACAAGTAGCTTTGCTTGAAAAGGAAAAAAAAAAGAAAAAAAAAAGGCAGAAAGGTTAACTCATAATTTCTGCAACATTTGTAGCTTAAGGACTCTGAATCAAATGTCTGGCACAAGCACGATGCTCTAACTAAAAGCTGAGATCCCAAGCGACCCTGGACATCAGCACCCAGCATCTTTCTGTCACTCAGAGAGAGGATCTCGCCCTTCCCTCCCTGAGGCACCACAGCACAGCTGAACGGCCTTTCTGACACCTTAAATTCCCTCCAGGGAACTTAATCGGACACAGCCCGCATGTCCTGACAGCACCGGGGGAAGGCAGGACCTGTCCCACCCCACAGCCTCAACCCAGGTGAGCTTCTCCACAGACCGCTATGCAGCGACCCGGCTGAGGGGGACCCTGCCGAGCTCCCTCACCATCACATCCCTCAGCGCCGAAGGGATGGATTCCCAGAGGGATGCCGAAACCACGACCTGGGAGAGCTGCTCCACAGCCGCCCCTTCAGGCCCGGGGCGAAGCGGCTCTGACGCCCTCCCCCAGGCCGTGTGTCCCTGCCGAGGCACGGGCAGCGCGGGGTCCCGGCTCTGCCGCAGGCCGCGCCCCCGCGGCCCCAGCCCTGNCGAGCCCCGCCCCGGACGGGCGGGCCCGCAGCCGCCGCGGCCACCAGGGGCCCTGGAGTGCTGCGAGAGCCCGTGTGTCCCCCTGACCGCCGGGTTTGGGGTGCTGGGACGCGGCCACAGCCCCCCCGGGGCTTCAGGGCATCCCTGGGGCACGGGCAGCACCGCAGCCCGAGTGCGGCCGCGGTCCTGCTGCCTGCGGGCTGGCCCCGCTGCGGCCGTGCCACAGGGTCCCTGCTCTGCCTTCCCGGGGCCATTCCAAAGGGTCCGTGCTCTGCCTTCTTCCCTGGCCACCCTTCCCAGGGCCAGGAGCACCTCCCCAGCCTGCGGTTCCTGGTGAGCCTTCTGCTCCCAGCCCCCGGAGGCACCGCCGCACAAACCCTGCTTCTTTGCCGCCCTCCTGGAAAGTGCTGCCCATCTGGATGGCTCTTTTTGAAGGCCTCAAGGAAGCAGCCACTCAGTAGCATGAGACCCCAGGAAAAGCCTCTTTCACCCTTCTTTCCTTTCCTACTGGGTGGTGGGCTTTGTGATCTCTCTAAAAGTATATCTGTGGTTGGAATTTTGGGAAGAAACATTCCCAGTAAAACAGCTCAGTGATAATCGTTTGGGATTGTTTCCTGGGGTGGAGGGGTCGCTTCGCTGTCTGATCTTCGTGGAATTTAGTCAACGTGATTGCTACCACTTCTTCCTCCCATCTCTCTCTGTGTCAGGATGACTGATGTTATTCAGCGACTGTCTTGTTTGTTTTCCTAAAATCCAAATTAGGTAGCGCTTAGTCAAAATTTTGTCCTAGTGCCATCACTTATGAACCAACACAAAACAGACAGATGCCTAAATCCATGTCAGCCCCCAGAGCTGAGCTGAGTTATACATCAGCAGTTTATCAGTATTTTGTAGGCTGCCCTTCTAGCAAGCAACGCTCCTTCACCCCACAGCTTTGGCCCTCATGGAACACTGAAGAGATTTTGTGTCTCTGATCCCCAGGGATTGAAAACCTGATCCTCAGAGCAAGCTCTGCACCAGCAGATCCCCTGAGCCCTTACCAAAGTGGCTGCATCATCAAGGGAGAGGACAGATGCTCCCACAGAAAGGCATGTACTGTGTATGCTTCTCAGTGTTTTAAAGGCCAAGGGGGCTAATTTTAGAGCTGAAATAACATCCTTCCTGCTTTGGTATTTCAAATCTTATGTTATCTTAGAGTAATAAGTGTTTCCTTGCAGCATTTGCTTTTTTTACAACCCCACAAAATCCAGAGATCTTGGTCAGGTTTCCCCTCTGCATGCACCTGACACTGCCCCATGGCACTGCCACGCTTAGGAACCACAAGTGCCTTCCAGGCATGGCTTTCCTCGGGCAAGGAGCTGCTATTGCCTCCATGCCACAAAGAGGGGCCTCATAATCGGGTGCCTGGAAAAAATATGTGTGAGCTATCAGCATTAACCACATCCCTCCCTTCAAGGCTTCTTGTGACAGCAAGAGTCCAGGAAGCTCACTTTAAAAGTCATAGAAGGGGGGTATTTGAATCCCAGTACCCTCTGGCTTTCAGCAGCTGAGGCTGAAGAAAACCTTCTGTCAAACAGGTGAGAAGTGGCAGTGCTCAGCCTCAGCGATTTTGGCCAGAAAGGAAAAAGCAGCAACTAATCAGAAACTGCCTTAGTCACTTCACCTCTGCTGTCAGCCAATGCTGGAAGGGAAACAATGCACCATATGGGATTTTAAGGCAATTTCATTTTTGGTAAACTCTGAGTGTCTGAGACATTTTGTTCACAGCTCCTTTTTGAGCAGATGGTGTCCCTCTGAGTGCTGGAAAACGCATGATGCTGACAGGCCCACCAAAAACCTATTACAAATTTTAAAAATCACAGCTTGAAAAAAGGGCACAGCCTGAGGACAGCGAGCATGTGTTGGAGCCCACCAAGTGCAGGAAGCAAGAGACATGCAGGGAGGCATCAGCCATCAAGGGGTGGTGTTATGTGGGTCTTAGGAGATATTTCCTATAATGACTTCTTCATGAGACACCATGGGAGGAGCAACTCTCCCACAACCCTCATCCTGCAAAGCAAAGCAACCTCATGCCCCTCTAGTTGCCATCCTTCCCAGGGTGAAATTACAATTGAAGACTGGCTGTGGTTATCCTGGACTAGTTTTTTTGGGAGGAAAAGGTACACAAAGATGAGGGAAATGGAAAAGGGCATTGCATTGAGTTGCTTTCATTTCTGGGAGATACATGTTTTCTGAAACTATATTTGCCACCTTTTTCTGCTGTTGTGCTCCTTTCTGCTGCAAAGGTGGAGTGAGGCTAGGCAAGAGAGGCTGCCCATCCAGAAAGAGAAACAGCGGGGGAAATAGGCCTAGGAATCACTCAGCAGCAGCCATTGGAACTGCTCCACACCCCAAGGCATGCATTAAATACAATTAAAACTGTTAAGTGCCCGTTAAAACTGTTTCTCAGTTGAAGTGTTAGCCCTCATTTCATTAGCCAGATCATCTCCTATAAAAGCCATCTGTTCCTTTATCAAGCTTTTCAAATATTGTGATAGGCTTCATACCTCCAAATGCCCTGCTGATAAACAGATGCCACCTAAGCAAGCCCACTCGTGGCTTGGCTTTGACAAGGTGTGCTCAGGGTGGCTGGAGAGGCAGTGACCTGCAATGTGCACTCTCTCACCCTAAGAACCCAGATCCCAACCCTACGAAATTAAGCTCTTCCCAGTTCACCCACATGATCCCAACCAAGAAAAATTTGCTTAGATCAGGGAATGGAGCAGCAAATTGAAGAGACCCATTAAATCTATCTGCAGCAAAGTGATACCATTTGAATGTTAGAAAAGGAGATGGAAGAAATGGAAACAAAATTATACTTTTTTTTCCATAAAAAGAGAAGTTAAAAAAAATTACTGCTATGATAGCAAATACATGGGATAAAGAGGACTTGTGAACTCTGGGGAAGAAACCTTGCAGTGCCAGTGTATGCAGATGGGAGCTGCAGACTGGTGTGCCCTGGCCCCAGTGGGTACTTGGCAGGAGGACAGTCTTATATGAGGCACAAAAAATGCTGGGGAAAAAAAGGACTGTGTTTTTTTGGGGTTTTTTGGTTTTTTTTTTAAGAATAATGAGATTGGGTAAAAGTAATTATTTCCTATTATCATACTATAAATGCTATGGGAATCATGTCAGTCAGGAAAGTTTAGTAGCCACAGTGAATACAAAGGTTAGGCATGCTGTGCAGATGTGGTAAGCACCATTTCACCTACATTTCTTATCTGTGCTGCTCAGTGGAGCCTTTCTTCCAAACATTTCCCAAGTCCTGCAAAGGGGATTTTTTTAAATTGTTCTGCAGGGAGGCTTTGCTGCTCATCAGCTTCTCTTGGGCAGTAGATTTATCTTTAAAAATGCTTGTATGGGGCAGGGCCTTTACCTGCACTGGGGCCACACCTTTGCTCTTTGCCCTTTTAGCTTTAACACCAGCTTGGCCATGGCTGGTGCAGGAAGGGGAGAGGCAGTGGCAGAGCTCCAGGAGTCACTTGTCTGAAATCCAGGGTGGGAATTCTTTCATCATTTTCTCAGAAAAAGCCTAAATCAGGATTTAACTCTTTGGGGAGTGGGGCAGCAGGAGATGGACTCACTAAAAGCAATGCACCCAGGTGCAAGGGGTTATTTAAACAGCAAAAGCCTCCAAATCATTCAGTGGGCAACTCTGCCCATGCAGGGGCACCCTACGAGTTCTAATTTTTTTTTTCCCCTGTTCTCACCTGTTTAGTGGCGCTGGTACTGCTGGGTAGAGGATTTTGCCAGAGGTTTCTGCTCCCGAGCCAGGCACAACTGTGCCAGAGCCACTGTGGGGGTGAGGGCACATGAGCACATGTTAGTACATGCCCTCTTTTCCCACTGGGCTCTGCTTTCAGTTTTGCTTTTCATTCTCCTTTTAAAATAAGATCTTTCAGGAAATTGCATCTTGATTCCCATATACACCCAGAACGTGGTGAACACCCTGTATACAAACACCCTTTCCACTTAAAGGGTAGAGCTACAAAACAGCCTTGGGGCAAAAATATTGAGGCAATACAATCCAGCCTGGCCATGCTTTTGTTTGGCATTCTTTTTTGCCTTTGGGACCATTGTTTGGGAGCTGATACCATCAACCTCCCTCCAAAATGAGAGGCCTCCCAGCTATAAATACCCCAAACATCATCTAATCAGAGCCCATAGGTCAGCCCACACTTCCAGCCTTGCATGGATTCTCAGGCTTACGTGGCCACACGAGACCTTTTAGATTTTTTTTTTCCTAGGAGCCTCCCACCCCAGCAGCTGAATGTAAAACCTGCAGTCAGGCCACATTTCCCATCTGCTGGGCTTATTTCTAGAAAGCTGTGTTCTGGCTGCCAGCCGGGGACAGCAGTTTGCCTTGCACTTCCAAGCTGCAGAGGGATGCAGACATTCCCAGGGTTTACTAGGGAACAGCAGAGCCTCTGGAGGAAGTGGGCAGAGCAGAAATCCACCCCTGGTACCCCTAGCATGCAAACCCTGATGCATTTCTTCAGCACCAGCACTCACCCTCTCCCTGTTACTCTTTCTCAAGGTGTAACTTCAGTGCCAGCAGGTTTTGCTCATCACTCCTGCTCCAGGGATTAGCCCAGCCCACCTGCAGCAGGGATGGGGTCAGATGGAGCCTGGAAGCTCCCCTGAAGTCAGCCACCACAGCCTTGGCCTCACCTCACACCTTGACTACCGTGTTTGTGCGCAGCCCTGACAGGGGGCGGGTTTCATCAGTGTTGCATAACCAATTACATGCTCTTACTTGGAGATTAAATCCTCCTCTCTGCTGTAATTTACAGATTAGATCCTCCTCCAGAGATTAGGCCAAGTCCCAGGGATCCCAGGGCAGGCTAGCATTCCCTTGAGCCACCCTATCTCAGAAAGCAGCTGACCTGCTCCACTTGGAAGGAGCACAGAGCTCCAGAGCCAACGCTGCATTTCATAAGGGCCCCACCCCCCTTTTTCTGGGAAAAGAGGCAAAACCGATCCAGTGCCTGTTGTGTGCCAAAGCTGAGAGCCTGGAAACACTCAGTGTGATGAGGCAGAGTACAAACACCTGCTCCCACTGTTATGTGGGGTTATTCCAGATGGTTAGTGTGCCAAGAACAGAGTTAGAGACTACACAAGGTCAGGCACTGCCAGACCATCAGGTCTCAGAAGATAGTCACTGATTAAGTCCAACCTATAGCCAGCCACCAATCCACCAGCAGTCCCTCAACACTCCTGCACTGCTCAGAAAGCTCTAGCCAGGTCTTCAACCAAATCAGCAGGAGAAGTGCCAAAGTCCACAGAAGTAAGTGCAGCTCATGCCCTAGTACCCACCCTACCAATGCTCCACAACTTCCCCACATCACTTCATTCAATAGGGGATGGATCCAGTAGCTACCCTGAGAAATGGCAGTGGCCCTTCCTGCTTCCCATAGACCCTACATCTTCTAGAGGAAGAGAAAACCACACTAAACAACACGACCAAACTGTAAAAAAAAAAATCAAAACAAAGGAGCAAAAAGTTCAAAACAAACATAAAAATACAAACAAATAAGCAAAAAACGAAATGCACAGAAGTATTCATTTTTTTACCAAAATTTGAGGCACCCTCTTTAGAGAATCGAGTTTTCTTCTAAAGGCTGACACTTTTTTATCTACTCTACCACATGGAGAATTTAATCTACAAAAAGAGGGATTCAGGTAGCATAAGCTTCCAGATAAAACATTTGATGGAGGAGCTTTTTCTTTTCTGAACAATGTTTCTTTAGTTATTTTCAGTTTTTCAAAACCAGGTAACTTGACAATGGCTTCAATTTCAGTTTTCAGATCCCTGAAATGCACTGGAACTGCTGCTGCTTTTGAAGTCTTATACCTGGAAGAGGGTGGGGGGAATATTACCTTGTAATTTCAGGTATTCAGAGCGGCTCAGAACAGCATGTGCCTCTTAGCAAGGCTACTTACTCTTCTTACACCAGGCACTTGACAGGAATGAGCCTAAGGAAGTGCAAGCAATAGCAGTAAAAAGAAAATTTATAAAGATCAACAGGAAGCTGTGTATCTTGGTGCATTCCCTGTAGTTCTTCGGTCAGGAAATTGCACAAAGGAAAGGATGAGAGCACCGGTGAGATCAGGCATTCACACATCTTCTCCAAGCCTCACTCCTGCACTCACACCCCAAGTCCAAACCCATTACACACACCACTTTGAAGGCAGGTTCCTTATGATTTTTGCCGTGGAAGGAACAGCTCTACCTTTCTAACCAGGAGGCCAGGAGTCTCGCTGCTCCAGGAGCTTGTGTGTGTGCATGTGTGTGTGTGTGTGTGTGTGTGTGTGTGTGTGTGTAATTCCTGTGTCTGTCAAATGGCTCTGACTCCCGATGAACGCACATCAAAACATATCTTCAGGCATACCCGGATCTTCAGGCCCATCTAAGCAGAAAAAATGAGAATTTACAGCAAAATCAAAGTAAAATATTTAGTATTTTTGGCCAAAGCATTGTCCTGCAGTCACACTGGGCTGGTATTTTTCTATTAAAGTGGGATTTTCACATGCAAGACCTTGCCATGGTCTCCGTCAGGTTCCAGTTTCTTTTTCCCCTCTATCAGCTTGGCCAGGAAGCCCAAAGTAATCAAATCCCTTGGTGCTCTTCCATTTGACAGCCTCCTCTTCCCCTGACATTCAGAAATGCTGAGGGGGGAGGTATTTTGAGCTGCACCAAATGCGTAGCTGGAAATGCTAAGCGAAACACTGCTGTAATTCTGATGTCTGATGCACAAAGACCTTTGGTCTGGGAGATGTTTCAAAATTAAACACAGTGGCCAGGCTAACTCATAACTGTTTATTGTAAATCACTCAAGAGTTTACACATCATTAACGGCAAAATAACACTTTTAAAACACCTGCTGGATGAAAGACAGAATAAAGACAACTCTTTTATATTATATGGCATCATTTGAAAAACAAGAAACAGAACAAAAAAGAAACCATTTTATTTTTTTTTCCCCACTTTTGCATCTTTCCTGAAAATATCTGGACCTGAGTCTCAGTTATCTTGAGATCCCTGCCTTGCCCAGGGTGTAGGGCTGTGTGGTTGGGAAACAGGCACCCCCTCTCTGAGGGGCAAGGCAGTGACCTTCTTTATAAATGAAAATCACGCCCTCTATCTTCAAAAGTGCTCCAGTGCTGACAGTACAAAGCCTCTCTCCTGCACTGGCTAACATCTAACACAAAGGGCTATATGTCCCAATAAATCCACATGCCTTTTTTTTTAGATTTTTCTCTCTTTTTTTTTTTTTTTTTTCTTTTTTTTTTTTTTTTTTTGTTAAGCAAGGCAACTGTTAAAATTCAGAAGCTACATAACTGTCTTTATATTTTGCTTGGAAACCAATGGATGTTGCATGCAGCTGAAATATTAGTACAGGCTCTGACTTAGATAAAGGTCAGTTTTCTAAGACCCACTAGTCAAAGGCAAAAAAAGAAATTAAGAGGCCTCTTGTGCAAAAGGAGCTAAAATACGCATGCATTGATGGCCATGACTGATTAGAATATGACTTAGGTCTCCAAACATTGAAACCGAAGCTTTATTTGGCTTAAGACATGGTTGAGCTCTATACATTTACAAGTACAATGTATATATGACAACAAAGGAACCATCTCAATATAGCATCAGTTGGTATTTTGGCCTGTATAGAGGCTAATCTTCAACACAAAAGCCTGCTCAGCAATAAATGGTTTTCATATTTAGCAAAGACAGCAGTGCACTGGGCTGGCTAACAGGGCTAACAAAAAGAAGAAAGCAGGTTTCCAAACTAACATCTAACTAAACTGAGGGTGACTTTTCCCCTTGGACATACTGTTTTTCATCACTAGTGTTACTGTCCTTCCCATGAGTATGCAGCTGACACAGCACACTGGGCCCTGCCCCGTCCCCCCAAAAGATGCACCTCAAAACCTTATTGGATTAGCCGTAGGAACAAAAATCTCTCCTAACTGCACTTGGAAAGGACAGTTAGTTCCTTCAACCTGCCAACATTTACCATGAACTAGCAAATTACAACAAATCTCAGACATGAACTACAGTGACTAAAATCAAATCTCTCCTGCTGAACTGCAATATTAAATAATATATAACATTTTTACACTTAATAGTCTTAAGTTTGGACATAAGACAGCTAATAAAGAAAGAAAAAAAAAAAGCCATGGCTGAATCAATTCCTGGGGAACTAATTCAGCCCAACCAATCTGAAACAGAAAAAAACACACTTTTACCCAGGGGTAAATCCACCACAGGCACGGGGTTGCGCGTGCGCACCCAGCCAGCAGCGCTGGCACAGCGAAGCGTCACTGCTCAGGCACTGCCATCTCCAGTCCTCTCCTTGCGAGCCTGGATCATCTCCTTCGGAGCCTGCTTGCGGTCAGTGACCAACCCCAGCCAAAACATGAAGTCAATGAACCAGGTGGTGGGGTTGAACTTCAGGCCCAGCTCACTGGCTGAGTAGTCAAACGGGAAGGTGTGGTGGTAGTTGTGGAAACCCTCACCTGAAAAACAGAGAGGGAGTTTAAAGATCACACGGCTGGCACTTTTGGCAACACAGGAACTTGGGCAGGACACTCAAACACCCATTTCCCAAGTCTTGCATCTAGTGGAGGTCATGCTCCACCCCAGACCTCTGGGGCAGATCCAAACCAGACTCCATTCCAGTGCTCTGGGCTTTCCTCCCCAGTAGGAAAGGGCATGTCCCACTCTTTATGCTCAGGGAAGAAAACCAGAAGTGCTTCAAGAGGGGAGACACACAAGTGAGTCAGCAGTGGGGTCACTCACTTCTGCTGCACTATCTGCTGAGCAGAGCTTGCTCCTGGTTGCTAATACCTCCTTTCCCAGAGACTACGTGGTGTTATTTCAGCGTGGGCACCATCAGTAGGACAAGGGCGCCTTCCTCTAGGATGCACAAGCTCCAGCCTCCTCCAAACCCTGGCTCCAAGCGGTGTCCAGCTGCAGGCACCCAGAGTGCCAAGCAGGGTGAAAGAGGATGGGACATCCCTCTGAGCTGGCAGAGCTGTGCCCAGGGCTGCAGCACTCACCGATGGCTCCCAGGGTGACCAGGGTGTTCTGCCTGGGGTTGATGTTCTTGTCGTAGGGGCGGTTGCCGTACATGTGAGCGGCGCTGTTGACCAGCCAGGTGACGTTCAGGGAGATGGTGTACCGCAGGATGGAGGCCAGGAAGTAGGCATTCCACAGGCTCTCGCCCCACAGGTACCATGGCACGACGGTGGGGATCACAAAGCACATCAGCACAACAGAGCTCTTGTAATACCTGCAGGGTGAGAAGGGAAAAAGGAATGCAAAGTAAGACCTGTCTTGTTCATCCCCCTATGACAGGCTTAAAATAGACCTCTGCTTTTGTTGTTTTCTGGAAGGGATGAGGAAAAACAGAGTTTGGATTTATTAAACAGTTATTAGTTTTAGCTTTTATATCTTTCCAGAATCTCTGCTGCTTGGTGTGTAATCCTGAAACTTCATATTAGTGTTAGTAAGTTCTCTTCACAGGGTAGTTAGACAAAACAATTCCTTTCTATCTAGAGAATTAAGGACAGCTGGTACCCAAAAAGCATAAACAACAGCAAGGAAAAGGGGGCAAGCGAGGGGGCTGAGACTTCACAGCCTGGGGCTGTGGATGGATAATTGACCCCAATATGTAGATGAACCAAAACTTATAAAAGTGTAAAAATTCATGACCGGGATCCATCTTGGATTTGACTTGGGTGTAGCCTTGGCCAGGCTCTTGCACTGCCCAAGGGGTATCCTTTCAATAAATACCTATTTTATCCCTTTTGCTCTGTCTAGTCTCTGTTCCAGGTCAGCCTTTCCAGGCATCAAAACTCTGTGTTATCTGAAAGTCTTTCAGATAGGAAGAACTGTCATTTTTATTTGACAAAAACTAACAACTTTCAATTAAAACCCACAGAAGACTGGAAAAATGTTAATATTAGCAGTATTTTTGGAAGGAAAGTTTTCATGAACACAGTTCTCATCTGTAACACATGAGCTAGTTTTGATCATCTTGTGCATGAAGTAAATCAGCCTCTTGCTTTGCAAGTTTTTTGCTTGATGTATTTTGTTGTTTGGAGGTTGTGCCTCACATCCTGGGCTCCAGAAGGAGATCTGCAGCTTTACAGCACCACCAATCATGGTGAAGAGAGCATTCTTCAGCTCTCTCATAGAACTCAATCCTCACTTACCTGAGCTAAGGCCCTCCAAGCAAACAAGTTCCCTTTCTTTGTTCCACCAAAGGTATCAAATAATTTCCCACTGACTTCTGATAATGTTTGCAAACCTCATCAGTTCAAGGCCAGGATTTAAGTAAAGCTGGAGGAGAAAAATACTTTCCAGTCCAGAAAACTCCTTCAAAGTTCAAAGCCTCTACCACTCTGGGGAACTAGAATAAAATATGAAAACAGCTTATCAGGCACCAATTAAAACTATCCTGCAAGATGGAAGAAGCCCAGACCAAACTCTTTGATGGAGACATGAAATCTCCCATCTGAACAAGCATCAGAGTACCTTGTCTCCCTTTGACTGAAGCATCCACCTTGGAGTGAGAAACTTCCTTACCTGGAGTGCAGGGGAATCAATGCCTCCACATGCTTGAGGGACATCGCCGCTTTTACCACACAAAAACTTTGTCATGGAGACACTTCACCTGTGAGCTCCACTCTCACATCATTTGTAGGATTATTGCTCCTTTATTCACAGAGGGTAGGTTTTGCTGTCAGTTGTGCCTGGAGCAGTACTGTGATTTCAGCTGAAGTGATGTGGTTTTAAACTGACTGAGTGGTGCCTTGTCCACAATTCAGCAGCGCCACTAAATTCAGCAAAGCTAACAATTTGGACTTAAAAAAAAACATGACAAGAAGGATTTATTATGATTCTTAGTGATCTGGCCTGCTAGTTTTTCCATGCTGTCAAAAAACCCCAACACTGCAACCTTGTAGAAAGGAAAAACCCAAATTCTGGGTAAGGGACAAAGTCCTAAATCCAAATTCAGAGCAAAGGCCTTTCCTAAGACAACTTTCCTGCAGAAAACACACTTCTTCACTAGACAACCTTTGCAGCATGACCAAAGCAGTAAGGCCTGCTTCTCCTGGGACACTGTTGTCTTGGAAAAGGTAATAACCAGGAGGAGCTGCAGCAAACTGCCAGGGAGCTGTTGCAAAAAGGCACTGCCAACTGAGGAACCAGTAAAAGCAACCATTTGTGGAGGGAAGTATTCCTCACTCCTGGAAGATTTCCATTACAAGGGTAATTTTTTTGTCTTAGAGAAATCTGTGCACTAGCAGAAAAAAATGTAATTTTTAGACTTAACTGACTGCTCTCCTCATCAGAAAATACACAGAAATGGCCTTAAGCAGTTTTCCAAAGTGCCTGGATGAAATGCTTGCGAGCAGAAAGTCTTCTTGTGCCTAAAATGCAGGTACTCACATAGAGAACAAAGGATGTTGCTCAATTCCCAGCTCTCACAGAGTGTAGCAAACTGAGCTAGGACTGTGCTAATTCCCGAGGGAGATAATTAATCCTGTATAGAATGGCAGTCTTGGGAGAGGTGGCACTTGGCCTGCACTGACCCAGGGGTGCCAAAGAGGACTTTGCAGAGAGAAATGTACACTTCTGTGTTAAGGCAATTAATGACTGCAGTTTGCTCCTGTGATCAAAGAAGGCGGCAGAGGCACAAGGACAGGGCTCAGTGCTTGTGCTACAGAGCCTGCGAGGACAGTCAGCCATATGGGAATAGTGGGGGCCAGAGGAAAGGCATCCCAGCACCTGCAGCCAAGGTGGCAGGGATGGAAAAGAGAGAGTTGAAAACAAGGAATGAGCCACAACCAGAGCACCAGGTGGGAGGATTCTGCACGCAGGGCCCAGCGCTCGCACTCACTTTCTCTGGAACCTGACGACAGGGTCATCCAGCAGGTCAGTGAAATCCAGCTTCCTGCCCTTCTCGATGACGTCGCGGTGCTTGCGCACGAAGAGCCAGCCGATGTGGGAGAAGAAGAAGCCCCGGCGGGCGTTGTGCGGGTCCGCGTCCGTCTCTGAGTACTTGTGGTGCACGCGGTGGTCGCGGCTCCACTCGTAGATGTCGTTCTGCACAAAAAAATAATAGGCTGGGGTGACAGGAGAGGGGCCAGGCACTCCAACCTCCAGCCCTCCCACATGTAGTAACAGCAGCAAGCCCCTCTCCGATGCTCCTCAAAAAAGGTTGTTGACTAAAACCCCCCAGCTTTGCAGCCAGCCAGCGCATCACTCTGCTCCTGTCAGCCCCCACACGGAACGGGACCTGATCTGGGAACTAGTGACACAGACTGGACAAATCTCAGGGCTGGAAATGGCTGTTAGAGCCCCTTGGGAGTTACCATCATCAGTCTGCCCTGGGTGTCTGAGGATGGGCTGCTAGGACTGGGTACATACACGTTTACATTGTTATTTTAAGACTGTGCTGTGGGGAACCTTGTATATTTATTTTCAGGGGACTACTGTACAGAGACTCTCAGTTCTGGCATCCTCTTTCTCAGCTGGTTGCAGCTGGTACCCTCCAGGCACAAACACAGTGCTGAAAATGGGACAGAGCTTGTGGATCATGACAACTACTGTAGTGAACAACACAACACTGAAATGCCTTATGGTTGTAAGTGGAATCATGTGGGCTGCAGGGAGGAAGGGATGGACCACAATTTCACACTTGGATCCATAAAGAAAGACTTTCTGAGTTCACTCAGCCAAAGGGATTTCAGCCTTCCGGTTTGCTTGCAGGATGCCCTGGCTGGATGCACTGGACTAAACTGGTGGCTTTTGCAGTGGTGCTGAGCTATTAGTGCAGGGCATTGTAAGCACATTCAGCACTTGCAAACCTCAGGCCACACACTCATCTAATTGAATTGCTCAACATCAGCACCAAAATATGGAAATGTCAGTTAATGCCCAGATCCACAGGAGTGTGAACTTCAATCAGAGAGTTCTTAGCAGAGCTTGCTATTTCCATCTCTGCATGGTCAGGGAGATACCCAAGCAGAAATACCCAAGGAAAGAAAGGCTTGGGTTACTTTTAGGAACAGCACCCACAACCACCAACCACAGCAGCCTTGCTCCAGTAGAACTGAGCAAACCATTTGCAGTGTCTCTGAAGTAAGAACAGGACACCACCCATCTGGGGCACTGAATATACCACAGGACACAGCAAGCACAGGATAATGAAACTTTGTGTACCTATATTTTGTGGGGCAAAAACCCTGTGTAAAAGCATTGCAGAAATCATGGCTCTTTCTTCCAGCTATCAACATTTGAGAGAAAGCACTGAGAGGACTCAGGGAGCAACTGCAAAGAGCAGCTAAAGAATCCAGCTCAAATTGCTCCAAGTCCAATTTCAGCTTTGCAAAGATGCTCTCTGCCTGCAAGAGCACACTAGGGACAAGCGAGGAACAAGAGTCACAGAAAGATCTCAGCTCCACTGCATTTAGCTATGCTCAGCCTTTTACTGTTGCCATGTATTGAACACAGTGATGCTGGCAGTGGGCTGGGGATGAGGGGGACATTTTTCTGCAGCACTGATGCATCTAAGCCACTGAGAGGAGGCAGCAAAGATCAGCCCCTTGCCAGTGCTCCAGTATGTTGCACCTTAACTATCTCACTGCATGAGAAAACAAAGTAAATGCAAAAAAGCAAAGGAAGTCACCCAAGTCCTCAGTGAGAGCAAGGAGAGACCTCTATCTTCCTACAGAGAAATCAAAAGGAATGAAAACCTCTACGGTGCTTCAAGTGGCTTCAGTGGGAATATCCATATGACTGGAAAATGTCAACATTAAGTAACTTAAAAATAAAACAGGGTTATGCAAGAAGCACACTTAGAAAAGGCCTTCTTTCTTAACAAGAAATAATTTGTCAAGTGAGACGATTATCAGTGTGTCACAAGAGCACTTGATAAAGTAATTTGTGGGACAGCAGATAACCAGGAAAACAAATGATACTGTGAGAAATTAACTTGGCTTTTCATGCCACAGCAAATGCCTGCAAAGCTGGCAAAAAAAACCTCCGTTCCCCAGATGAAAGGGTTAGGAAGCTGTAAAACAACTGAATTGCATCTAATTAAAAACCACAAAGGCTAAGAGGAAATAAAGGCCTGAGGCCAGAACTGTTGACAATAAATACACCAAGAACTGGAGCACAGCATGTGTAAATATGCTCTGAGCATATTATTAGCAACCACTTTTCAAGAACACATCACTTTTGATCAAGTTTCGGGTAAACACAGGGGTGAAATTCCTTCTGAAGTAGCAAGCAACAGCATCATGCTGTGCCAGTGGTGCAGCCATGAGGTTTCATTAGCAGATCCCTTAACAAACCTGAAGACTGAAATGTGCTGATAGCCTGGGCTATGTGACAGTCTCCATGTGCTGACACAGATTTCCACACCACCCCTCCTGCTGTGCACAAATGCACCCAGCACAAACACAGGTCGTGCCACTGAGATGGCACCAGCACAGCCCAGCTGAGGTGCTAGAACTTAAATGCTAGGAGATCAGTAAGCCAGGTATTACCTATGTCTGAAACAGACAAGTGACAGCAAGAAGCACAGTATTTCAAAATTATGACAGCTTCATTCTAGATGGAGAAAAGAAACACAGCTCAGCATCCTCCAATCATAAAAAAATCCACAGGGCAAAAGTGGCTGCATCTGATGGTATTCCAGAGGAGGTACAGCATGTCACAGCCCAGGTAGCATCAAGTTAAAACTCTGCAGCAGAGTTTCCTTCCCCTGCCCTTCAAGAATTAGGAATATTTCCTCCTCATTTAGCATCCAGGGATGCTGTATGCATCTCCAATGATACCTCTTCTTCCCACAGCCAACATAAATGAGATGGACCTGAAAACTCATCACTCACTGTCTACTTGTGGTGGTGGAAATAGCCTTTACAGTCAATGGATGTCATGTTAATTAGAGCAGGCTTCAGATTTAGAGTGGGTAATTTGGCCTTTGCTCTTATTTCTGATATGAAGGGCACAAGGGTGGCTTGAAGCTACTGTGAAGTACTTCCCTGCTTCAGAATCCCACCGTGTCCTCAGACAAAAGCAGTGATGAGGCCAATGCAGCTGAGAGCAAAATCCATAGCAACAGGGGAGCAGAATGCAATGAAATCCCTGTGTGCAGGCTCACTGCAAACAGCTCTACACATTCATTTAAATTACTTGTGAAAGATAAGATCAGCTGTCTAACGAGGAGGCAGTACCAGGAGCTTTTCAAAACTCCAAGCAGTTGTTTAGCACACTGAGCAAAGGGCTTGTAAAGCTCTGCAAGGAACCATGCAGCAGATGGAAAACTATAAAGAATAAAGAAAGGTTATAGTCAAAATGGACACACATCCATTTTCAAGCAAAAGCATTGTGCTCTTTGTAATGTATAGGGGGGCTAACTAATTAATTCTTTCCACCTTAAAAAAGAAAAAATCAAAGATGATAAATGAGCAGTACAGAGGTAGATAAAGGGACTTTTCATTCTCTGTCAAGGCAAATGAACAAAAAGTCAACCAACCAGATTGAAAGGAAAAAGATGAAAACACATATGTGGTACACGGTGCCATAAGGGGTTATGGCAGCCAAGCTCAGCAAGTTTAATTTTAGTGCAGGTTCCTATCTCTAGCCTTACCAACCAGAGGAGGAACCAAATTCACACTGAGAAGATCCTGGTTCAGGGCTAACTCCTACAACCAGCTGGGTGTTACACAAGTATTTCTGTGGTCTAGGACTGCCTACCAGCAGGTACAGAGCTAGTAACACACTTCTTCACAAACGTATTTGAATTTGGCTGGTGAAAAACGCTGCATAAAACAGAGATAAATTAAGACTGTGAAAGGATGCCTGCTCTCCTTTCTGGCCACAAAGTCTCCAGCTGCCTGGATGAACAGACTCTTGGTTACACACACACACTTGCATTGAGTTGGCCCTTTAAAAAGTCTCCATGCTGTCCTGTGAAGTGTGGGGTCTGACATGTGCCACAGATCAGTAGCTGGGGTGCTGAGCCTCTGATTTGGTCACGTTCAGCTTGGTCCTTATGTAATTATTGTTCCTGGTCTGCCTAGTGCACATTGTTACGTGGGTGGTGAGAGGGGCTCTGCACTCCCTGAGCCAGCAGAATGTGTTACAGCAAATAAATGTCTTTCTGTTTTTCTGCCAGGTTTTTTTCTTTCTTTTGCTGTCTCTAAGCTGAGGGGATCCCTGCACAGCAGAGCTGCCTGGAGGCCAAGAATCTGAACAAGCAACACAAGCTCACCTGGAAAGCCATGGAGTTAGCTGCAGCCAGGAAGATCCTCAGAGGCAGCTTGGCTTTGTAGGAGCGGTGGCTCCACAGGCGATGCGCACCAGCTGTCACACCCAGAGCCGTCATCAGGAAACAGAAATACGCTGAAAGACACAAAAACAAAACACAGGGTGTGCCACAGGGCCAGCTGACATTATCTGTGCTCTCCTTGGTGTAAAGATGCTCATTGCCCTGCCTGCCAACACCTGCAGGTTCACTCAGGAGACGAGGCTGAGCAGACAGGAGGTGAGGTGCTCAGCCCACCTCTGCCTCACAGACTCTTTGCCTAAGGAGGACAGGCTTATTTTGCAAATGTAAAATTAAAACTAGAGCAGATTTAAGCATTAAAGAATCTTACAGGGCAACTTCAATTTACACCATCTGCAGCAATGTGTTGTTTAGCCAGGGCTTCCTGCCACCCTACACACATAGACATGCTTTGGTTAAAACAGCCTATTTCAAATACCTAAATAGACATACCAGAACTAATAGGGAAAACGAGATTCCCAAAAAGAGGTTTTGTACTTGTGTCTGCACAGGAGTCTGTCCACCAGGGAACCCTGTTAGACAGGCAGTGGCTTGACAGGAATTCACAGTCTGCTTTTTTCAGTATGTAATGTAAAACATTTGTCTATGCAAAAAGAAAACAAATGTATATGTAGGTGTGTGTCTACTGTGTCACTCTATCAACTCCCAGCTCACAGTACTTGAAATTGCAGCATCTGAGAGAAAATAGAATGGAAAGATATTTGGGAAAATAACAGCAACCATATTTCATGTTGATTGTCTCTCCTGCAGACTGAAAAAGCAAATGGACTTTTCCACTCCGCTGGTGGATCCATCAAAAACAGATTTACCCAAACTGCTTGCCATTATGTCCATGGCTAAAATCCCTGTCATCTCCTGTACAGCAAACCAAAGCGTTTCTCACAAGATGCAGCAGACAGCTGGAGTCAGAATGGTCTCAGTAAAGATGATGCCTCTCTAAAACTTGCTTTGGGTGCCATCATTGAAAAAACAATTCTGATTTTCAGCAGGCTGAGTGCTCATGGTACTCCTAGAAAAGGCTCATTTGTGCTGTTATGCCCAGTGCACTGAAGTCTATAATGAAATTAAAATTTCTACTTACCTGAAGAGAGCCACAAAAATGAACTAAAATCGTACATTTTCTCTGCACATTATCTACAGATTTTGCTGAATTTACAGATTACTCTCAGATCAGTAAAAATGCTGATACCACAATTCCTCACACTCCAATCTCCACTGCAGAGTTGCAGTTCTTGCATATGCCTTGTTAGAGCAAAGATTTGGACTTCTATGAAATTAGGGAGAATCTATCCTACTATTTGCTGTGTGTGATGTTGAGCTGTGCAGAAACATCACTAAATAAAGCCTTCCAAATCACTTAAATGACTGTAATTGTGGGAACAGATCTGTGACACACAGAATACTGACATTATCCAGCTAACATAAAAATATTAAGGTTAGAGTCCTGAATCATTACAGGAACATATTTTCTGTGGGCTTTATGACTGGTTAACCTCCTGCTAGTCATGGGCTGAAATCTCCCAGCTTCAGCAGTTTCTTTGCTTCTTTAAAGCACAAGGGGGCTTTTCTCCAACTTCAAAGCAACAAATCATTTAATTGACCAAGTGCTTCTCAAGGGCACCCATCCATCTTAATCATGAATGATTGCTTAAAACGAGAATGAAAGATAAATGGGTAAAGTGAGAGATATGTGACATTAGGGTTGATTTCACTTCCCTTCTCTGTCCAGTGTAAGAAGGAGGCTGCATGGTAGGTAACAGACCATATAGAATATCTGCACTAAACACAAATACAACCCTCTCTGACCCTTTCCAGCCCCACGGGGACTTGCCAGCCCCAGCCCACCCCTTCAGTGGTCAAGTGATCAAGGAAACAGCTGGGGCTTATACCCACGCACCATGCCTATTTTTTGGCTTGCAGAGGAGGAATCATAAGAGCAGGAATCTTCCTAATATAAATCCCGAGGGTTGGAACATCCCCAGAAACAAACAAACAAAATTATTCAGGAGGTTCAATGTCAGAGCAGAAACAAATCCTGTCAGACAAATGCACTGCTTAGTGATAACAAGTTTTGTGATTCTTACAGCAATTAAGGTGCCCGAAAATAGCATTTGACCGTTAATTCCCAATGTATAAATAGCCAAGATAACAAGTATTTGCCACGTAAGAAATAGGTCTCAAGCTCTCCTTTGCAGAATAAATTGGGATCTCAAACAAAAATCAGACTACCAACCACTTGATTATATATTAATCATGCACATCGTACCTGTATGAGAAGAAAGCCACTGCTTGCTTACCTGTTCCATTTTCAGGGATAGGGGTGTATGCAGGGGGTGAACATGTCAGTGAAACACAAAAGGATTGCAATGTGGAGCAAAGCAGACAGTTAATAGTCATTCCTCCTTATACTGAAAACATCTTCTTAAAAATGTAGCTAAACGGGTTTCCTAAGTAATAAAGAGTAAATAATATTTATTGCAGAAAAAAAGGGAGGGAAATAAAGCCACAAGGAAAGTACCAATAACAACCTGGAATTCAAACAATTAATGTTATATTTATTTTTCATTTAGTGGGATAGCTAATGTACAAAGAGGAAATTGGTAAAATAGCCAGATGTGTCCTTTGCATGCTCTGCTAAGGTCTGACAGGAGCATTTCCAACCAGCTCACTCGACAGAGCACAGCATAAGCAAAATGATTCAGAACTGGAGTGGGGGAGAACCACTTAAAAGAGGGAACAAAGAGGAAGGGGGGAAAGAGAAAACAGCAAGTAAACCTTGCAAAAGGATAGAAGAGAGATCCAGTGCAGGGGACAGGGAGAGGATGGAAGAGAGACAAGACACACAAGGTTAAAATGACGTGCAGGCAGGGAGCTGGCAGGTTGCTAGGCTTCCAATACACTGTGCCTGTGCACAAATGCTATTTATGGGAACACGCCAGAATCAATAGGCAGAAGATTTTTATTCAACATTCTTATTAATGACCTGAAACAAAGGCAAACAGCATGCTAATTAGAACACTGGATGATGCTATTTTTGGAGCAGCAGTGAGCGAGCTAAGAAAACACAGAAGGATCCATGCAGAAACTGGGAATTAAAGGCTCAAAGTAAAGACAAAGCAAAGTAATGTAGTTTGAAGAGCAGTAATTGGAGACAGGGATCTGTGATGAGGATGAGAAGCTTGGGGAAGCAGGAGCTTGAAAGGAGGACCAGCAACAGTCCATAAAATATTCTCAGTGGGCCATATAATAAGGCAGCAAGACATGGGTGTGATTTTGAACAGCAGGCACAGAGGTACATCTCACTGTCAGACAGAAGCACTGAAAACTACACCAGGCAAATAGTTAAAAAATGGATGGCAAATCAACAACATCAAACATTGGAAGCACCTTTTTCAGAACAACTCATTATGCCCATAGCTGGATTTCCAGAAAAACTTTACTAAGTCCAGTGCCAAACTCTTCCAAAAATCTCAGTATCCAGGGAACTGGCTTCTTATGTAGACATGGAGAGATGTTGCCACAGTCTGTATCTACTTCACAGGCATCAGGAAATCATCCTCTGGTCTTAGTGGTTGCTTAAACTGGAGAAGATCTAACCCCCTGAAAATTTCAATTCTGTTTTAAGCTAAATATCAAAATTAGAACTTCTTCTGTTTCTGAAAGCTGGGACCACATTAGAAAGACATGTATTTATTGTTTGTGAACCCAGCACATTGCAGATTGATTTTAACTTTTATCTCGTTATTAAAAAAAATAAATCAACCAAAATAAGATGCTCAACAAACTCTGGGTTCACTCTGCATATCTGAACAGACAGTTCTGGCTCCTGAAAGAGAGGAGATGACTGGACACCCTTGTTCAGCACAGATGACAAGGAGACACTGTGGGATAGCAACTATCCACACGTTGCCAATGTCAAACATAACCTAGTTAGATGGAGCAAATCACAATTATCTCAGAGGGATGATACATCACACAGGAAGATAGGAGCAGTGAAACAAATTCAACTGCACGTTCACAACAGCACTACTGTCAAATCATCTTTAAAATACAGAATAATGTCACACAGTTGTTCCATTCGGGTGCCAGCACACGGAGCCTGGCACCAGCTCACTCCCAGTGGCTCTGATCCCTGATCCCTGAGTATGAATGGCACGGACAGGAGGGACAGCAGGGACAGGAGCAGGAAAGGGAATCAGCCCTTGTCAGTCTCACTGCCAGCATCTCTCTCCCATGTAGTTCCCAGTCCCTTCACAGGGACTTGAACACTGCAAGGTGACTTCTCTGAACCTGGCACTTACCTGGAGAGCCACCATCTTCACAGTTTGCTCTCTGTGAGTTGTTCCAAACACAGATCCAACCACAGCTCTATTTCCTAAACACATTTTGGGACTAGGCAACTTCTGTGAACCTTTGAGCACGTTACAGCATGTAAGAAACTTTTTTCTGGTCCTGGAGCAGACTTGGTTTTAAGTCAAGTGATGACACATCTTACATCAGCCAGGATTGGGGTGTACTACATCAGTGCCAGCAAGCAGGGCAGAAACTCTCAGTCTCTCCAGAACCAACAATGGGGAAAAACATGTGGGGGAAAGTACTCACCCCTTCAAACAAGACAGAGGGCAGGCCTTGTGAGATCACAGCAGTGGCCCACCTGGCCCCATACTTTCTTCTAACAGTGGTAAAAGGGGAGTTTGTATGCAGAGGAGACTGAATTAAAGAAAAATTTAAAAATAAATTAAAAAGAGAAAAATGGAAAAAACAACACAGGCCAGCTATTGTTGCACTAGCACTGCCTGCACACTTCAAGTGGTCTGGACTTTAAGATGTGACATTTTGCACAGAGAGTATGTGAAAAGTAATTACCAAGGCAAGCAATTACTGGAGGCTGTCCCAGAGTTGTTATCACACTTGCTCTGACCAGGAGGGTGACAGACCTTGGGTCAGGATAGCCACCAAGGGTCAGGGCCTTGGTTTTGTGTCTTGTTCTGAGGCCATCAGCCCCATTTAGTCCTGTGCTGGCTGCTGTCCCCTCCTGCCAACCCCTGATGCAAAGACCTGCTCACAACCAACCACAGCATTATTTTGTACGTGCTTGGGAAGCTCCTCCTTCAGTGGTGTCTTCACCATCTAGTTGCTATTTTGGAAAAACCTTAGCTCTTCTACTGCCATCTTTTTGGGGACAGCTTCAGAAGCACACAGCACTCTGTTCTGATGGACATGACATTCCCAATATTGCTTAGCCTACAAGGTCTGACACATTCCTAGGCCCAGCCTGAAGTTACATTCAGAAAAGGCTTATACATTTTTACAAACACACACTGTGTCTCCAGCAGTTCAAGTATCAGGAGGCGAGATCCCATGGATAGAGGAGGGAGTAACTTCCTCAGACGTGAATTTGAATCACACTAATGGCAAAGAAAGCACATCTTTTGCATGGGGAATTAAATTTAACAAATACAAGGGCTGTGCTTCACCTGTAGATATCTGCTACCTCTTCAACAAGAAGAGTTAACCTCTTTAACAGGTTACCTCTTCAACAAGAGTTGAAGTTACCTCTTCAACAAAAGGGTAGCTGGAGACAGCTGACCTTAAAATGCTGTTCATGATGGCAACACGTGACATGACACCATTTGTTGGAAATTTTCTTTCCACAGTAGCCAGCAAAGTCTCAAGCAAGCTGCCGAGAAATTTTCATTTTAGCACAAGCCATTTTTTCTCCCCTGTATATAAAAGGATACCACAGCTTGACTCATTTGTATTTAAAAAAACAAACAACTATTTGAGGATTAAAAATTACAGGAATGAACATGAAACTTTTGTCTGCTTACACACCAGCATCCTGTGCTTACTCAGTCAGATAAAAATTGCTTGTTTGGGAATTTTTACTAACCAAATTAGTCAAATCCAAAGTTTTCTATTATGCTGCAAGAACTGCATGAGACATATAAACAGCAAGTTGCTCAAGCACAAACATGCAAAGCTGTCTGACTGCTATAAATATGTAACACTCCTGTAACTTTTCCTTTCTAAAAATTAAATTACATCTGCATATCCTGTATCTGCCTTCTCCTCCTCACTTGTGGGGTTTTGCTGTTATTCAGTGGCAGATTTAGGACTAATATGACCAAACCAGGGAACATGCTTCCAGTACTGCCTAACTTCATTCCCACTGAAATTCAGGGCAGCACTGCCACCCATTTCAGTAGCTGCACCATGCCTGGTCTCTTCTGAACTCCTAAGAGATCCTCCACTTCACTATACACACAGACAGAGGTAGAAGATTCTCTTTGGATTCAACATCAGGGCTCAGACCAGAAATGCAGCTGGTAATTTTGTGGTGCCTCCTGTGCTCTTTTATGCTTTCATTAGATAATGTCAAGTTTAGGGATACATTTTCTTAAAATGCCATGTCTGCCCTCAGAATGGAAAGTTTTCCTACCCCAAATCAGGCCAGCAGTCTTCCCAAACACCTCAGTTAAAAATGCTGGCTGATGTCATGCACTGCACCAGTGTGAGGGCCAGGGTCAACATGCAGCATTCTTAGATGTAGATTAGATATCAAGTCCCCAAGAGTACACATCTCTACTGCTAAACTCCAGGGAAACCTTGGACATCTCTTCCTCCACAGCAAAGAGACACCAGGGAGCAGTAACATATAATTTAACTTGAAGCATCCTACTAAAAAAGCCTTATTTCCTGACCTGGCACTACTTGGAACTACATTTATTAAGGAGGAAGAAATTTTCACCTTAGTCCCTAAATTGCTGCCAAGAAGCGATGTTGAATTAGTGCTCTGGCCCTGGGTTCTCTGGGAAGGAAACACTGCTCTCTAGCCAACCCTCTGCTCACTGAGCCCTGCTAACTATCAAAGGCTGGCATCAGAAGCTCCTTGGGCTGGATTCAAGCGAGCAAATGAGAATTAAAAAGCACTGGCATGCAGCAGCAGCAATTCCCTGGGCCGCCCACCATACAGGTCATGCCAGCTCTCACAGGGAGCCGTGCTTTCCTGTGGAGACCAAACATGTGAAAGCTCAGGCCAGAAAGTTTCATCTAAAATTAGATCTACACATCCTCTGAGCTACTCTAAATTGAGCCAAGAGAGACAGAGATAAGAGGAAGCACATCAAAGGCAAAGGGGAAGCGGATTTTCAGAGCTGCAGAGAAGATGATTTCTGATGATGCCCTGATCCTGCCCCTCTGTACCGTGGTGGAGCTCCAGGAGAAGCCATCTATCACATCCCCTTGGCCCTGCCATCACCAGCTCATGAAATCCAGGCTGCCTCTGCCTGGATACACATGCCTGCATCTGCATTTTCAGGAACATTCCCCAGAGCCAGCACTTTTGGCTGAGTATAAAAAAGACTTTATTCCGGTTGGAATAGCAGAAATGTGCATATTGACAACTGTAGCCAATGTGACATAAATCAAGCCAATAGAGCAATGGAAATTGTGGCTGACAGCAATTATTCCAGCCAATGCTAGAACTCCCATAGGAAGGAAATACAGATTCCCTGAACTCACCAGCAACTGAAGATTGCCCTAAGATGCCGAACAGCTTACATATATTTTTAGATCAAAAGAGAAAGCTGGAAGATGCTTTGGCTTCTCTGAAATTTTTGGTGTTTATGTGTAGCCTGTCTCAGCTCAGCTGGATCCTGCGTCATCACAAAACCACGGGCAGATTTCACTTCTTTCCCAGTGACCTCACTGCTGTCCTCAATCCGCACACTGACTCCAGCTCTGGTGGGTTTTAAGTGCTCTATAAATGCCAAAGCAGAATAAATGCCAATTTTACCTCTTTTTTTCAGGGATAGAGTAAAGAAATAGCATGGTTAAGCCATTAGCACAGCACCCCAGAGCCTTGCGTTCAGCAGGCAGCTCAGTCCTGAGGAAGAAGGTTTAGTTATTGTTTAGTTATTGTTTAGCATCCCTGTCCAAAAAGGGACAAAGCCAAAGCTCACCCTATGCAGAACCAGGTACACGACAGGGGAATGCCCTGCTCTGACCCAGTGTCCTCCCCATGACCAGCAAAGCAGAGATCTCATGGGTCTGACTTTCCAGGACTTCATAGTCCAGATGATGTTTCCTTCTGTATCACTGCACCTTGCCTACATGCTTTGTGTCTGCTCCACTTGTTTGCTATCAGCTGCTACACCCTCTCCTACCCCTTCCAAAACCAAACACAGCTCAGAGCAAAACCTGTTGCAAAAAATGACCCCTTCCAACTTTCTCTCTTGGCAGTTTCAGCCTCAGATCTGGGCTGCAAGTGCTAAACCTCATTAAAATTAGAAGGCACAAGTCCCCTGCATCCAACAGGTCAGTTAGCCAGAGCTGTCAGGTTGGAGGATGGTGCCAGGGCAGAGGAGGAAATCTTGTGTGTGTGGGCACGCTGATGCTCCCCGGAGGCACTCACTAGATGATTGTTCCCCACACTCCCCCAATGACTCCTCACTGTGTCCCTCCAGCACAAACAGCCCTGACCCAGCCCAGCTCTGCTCCTCCAGCAAGCTTGAGCACTCAGAACATCATTTGAGATGCCACTGTCCGAAAATGTCTTGAGAAAAATCCTCCAGAAATCCCCTGGTGTTGAGGCTCCTGCACAAAAGGGATGGTAGGCACATAATTCCCCATCACAAACAGCCTTCCCTTCTGTTTCACATCAGCTTTGCTTTACTTAGCACAGTAATTGGTAATGTTTCACTCTCCAGTGGGGCAGCACATTTTATTGGCAGCCTACATGGTAAAAATAAAATCTGATTACAAGAAATTGCTTGGCTGCAATTATAACATCAGTGTTAGTTACAAGTGCAACTGTGACTGCAGGGAGGGTAGGTGGAGTGACAGAGATGAGGAACCAAACTAAATTCAATGCAGTAAGCCCCTTGAGACTTCTCCTGCAGAAAAGTTCATCCTGACTCATCCACTGAAACTCCTCAGAGCCTGTATTCTGCCATCCCCACCTGCACATGTAACCAAAGATAAAAAGCTAGAGCCAGAAATCCCTGATGACTCCCCAGAGCTGCCCACACCAGCTCAGGGACTGGTGGACTGGCTAAAGAAGGCACTTTATGCTTTTGTGGCCTTTGGCTGGGCTTTTGTGTGTTTGCCACAGCCAGCTCTGGGGGTGCCAACAAACCTTCCCTTCATGGAGCTGCTCCACAGGGATGCCTCTCCCAAGCCCACGATGTCAGGGGGCAGCCCAAATGCCAACAATCCTGCCAAATTCAGACAGGGATTTCTATCTTTGCTAGATCCAGCTGTCATCTCTGTCCTCATCACACAGATCAAAGGGAAAGAATGCTTGAGGCTCTTGTGGCTTGGCTGGAGCATGTCTCAGAGCAGCCCAGCAGTGCTTTGTGCTGGGTGAACACCCCGATGTCAAGCACACACAGCTTCACTGCTCACTCATCCATTGCCACTGCAGAAACTCTTCAGGAGTGCCTTGAGCCCACTCCTGAGAGCAACAGGACCAAAGGACCATCACATACATCCAGGGCTCAGCACATCCACAAGAATGGAATGTTTTCCCCATTCCTTTGCCATGCTTGCAGTGACTACGTGATTTCAGCACATAGAACAGAGGGAAACAACACGGGAGCACCACCAATGCACTGGGAATGAAATCAGGATAAGGAACAAAAATACATACTTAGAGCTGAACATTGTGACAGACAAGACCTTAAGGAACCATTGTGAATATCGGGGAAGGGAAAACATCCAACAGGCAGTAGTGCTCTCAACAGGAGATCACCTCAGAGCAGGATTCTGAAACAGACCCAGGAGCACTTGAGTGACTGCATTCATCCACACCTCTTTGATGAACAACCTGCCCAGGGAAGTGGTGGAGTCTCCATCCCCGGGTGGATTTAAAAGATGTGCAGTTGTGCTGCTTAGGGACATGGTTTAGTGGTGGACTTGGCAGTGTAGGCTAACGGTTGGTTTTGATGATCTTAGAGGTCTTTTCCAAGATGCATTAGATGCATTATGTGAGGGTGTGTTCCCAGTTTTACCATGGACACAGAACTCAGACCATTCCCAGATGTGTTACAACCACGCCCAGATCCAGGGCTCATGCCATTTTTAAGGAGAGAAACGCTGAGAAAAGACTTTGTTCTTGTCAGAGATGATGGGAGTTCAGCTCTTGATGCCAGGACAGAAGGAACAAGCCAAGAATTTGGCTATTAAGAGTGACAGCAGTATAACTACGCTTTCAAATGGGCCAGGGGAAGAAAATGTGGTCCAAAACTTCTCTAGAGACAAGTAGGGTTACTCCCCTGTGCAGATGTGCACCTCAGAGATGCAATTAACATTCGGATGCTCCACCTCTTCTCCACTCGTCATCTAGTGGACCAGCTGCTGTCTCAAACTGCTGAAAGAATGGTGGAGCTGGGGACAACAAGGCCAGCCTCCTGTATTACACAGAAACCTCCCAGAGCTGCTCCCTGCTCATGGCTGGGACTGTTCTGGGAGCCAGCAAACAGGAGATCACCACAGGGAATAAGGTGGGGAAAGGTCCTTCTGTTCATTAAGCCTTTCCCACTAAGTATCCAAGATAAATGCATTTGTTCCCTATTTCTGGCCCAAAACCTCTCCTACATAAATCACCTGAGCATAATCACTGTCAGGCCACAGAGGAGCATAACCACTCTCCAGGCTGGCAGCAGAAGCGACAGAGAAGTTTCCATCAAATGTGTCCATTTCACTGGGTGTGAAACAGAGACAATATTTCCACTCTCCTTCATCCACAGAGGTACCAAGGGGAACTTCCCTGGAGCTAGGATTTTATTTACAGCTGCCTGCGCAGTTTCCAATGCCGTGCATAGAAATGGTTTGGGACTAAAACTAGTTAATAACCAGAAAGCCAGCAGGTGGCACTCAAGAATATCCAAGACACTGGAATCATGCAGGACCAATAAAACTTGCATCTGCAGTGCACAACAGCAACCTGTGCCTCGCTACATAGGCACGCTGCCCATCAGCAGCCTGAGAAAGAGGCAATATCCCAAAGTGCTGAGACAGCAATTGCTTTAATCTCTTTTATTGAAGGGATCCAGGCATCCCAGGTGGGATCCAGGCATCCCAGGCATGATCCAGGCATCCCAGATGCTTGCACAAGTTTTTAAAGTTGTTTCAGCAGCCTGAAATAAAAGTTTCTAAAGCAGATAAACAGCCTAATCTCTTTTATGGCAGCTCCATTTCCTAAAATTAATTTGGGTACTTCAAGTGCTTCCTCACGAGCCCTCTGCAGAGACTAAAGAGCACTTTTTTCCAAATAAAATCTGAGACAATCATGTGATGCCCCAGATGGAGTCTTTAAGAAGTTATCATGAGCCCACCAAAAGAAACTGTGAGCAGCTGTTAGCATTGGGCCCTGCAGTGAAACATGCTGGTACTTCCCTCTGTACAAGGATTTTAGAGTTTTTAAATTTGCCTTCCTAAATCAAGCAGATAAATCTCACTGGGACTGCCACAGGGTGGACCCGGCTGGAGGAAGGAGGCTCCTGGCTAAGAAGCATCATTTAATGGCACGTTACTGTTGTAGGGGATAAGTCTTGCACAGTTTCCTCCCAAGTGACCTCTGGAACGTGGGGCAGCATGTCTAGCCCAAAAGAGGACATCAGTGAGCCAAGTTCCTGGAAAACCTGCATGCTTGGCCCAGCCAGCCCCATTAGCAGTGAGCTGTTCCCACCCTATTTCAGTTCCTCCTGAGAGCTTGGAGAGAATGGTGCTGCCTCCCCTTCAAACCTCCAGGGTGCTGAACACCAGGGGAAGGCAGCAGGGTCTTCTCCACCCACCCCTGCACCAAACCACAAGTCAGGCTGGCAAAGAGCAAGGCAAGAGAGCTCCCAGTGAGCCCGGGCTGTTGCAGTAGGGGACATTCCAAATCCGCTGGGCTGGTTCCACAGCTGTCCCCAGGGCTGCTCCATGCCTCACACACACCGTCTGCTGCCTCTCAGGTCAAGGCAGCTCCCAGCTCATGGAAAATTCTGACATGAGTAATTTCACTGTTTTTGTTCAGCTTGGACTGAAACCAAATTCCACAGAGACACTGTGATGGTCCTGAAAGCCTGTGTTTTAACCAGCTTATCTGTACATCCCTTGAAAGATAACCCAATTCCTGGTTCTGCACCAATTCACATCCCCAAATCTGCAGCACCCAGAGTGCTGCTTGGGATCCCTTGTGCAGCCCCAGCTCCACGTGGGGTGTGGGAAGCTGCAGCATGGGCCTCAAGGTGCTGGTGCGGGAGGCAGAGGGAACAGAGGAGCACAGATAATCCTGAGTAAACAACCAGCTGAGCCTTCCTTGGCAGCGCTTCCCCATTGTCTATTATGTACAGCTGGACAAATGTCAATACATTACCAATGGAAATTAGCCCTGCCGAGCAGGCAGCTTGGCCTGAGCAGCTGTTTTCTAGGTGGCACAGTGGCATTCCAGCTCCACTTTCCAATCGCTGCTGCATCAGCTGCCTCCGGGGGTGGGGAGGGAAGGGAAGGAGGAAAGCAAGCCCTGCACACAGAGAGGGTTTGTACCCGGCTTCCCCCAGGGGAGAACACAACAAAAGGTGGATATCTTGGGGGAGGAGAAGGTAAAAAGCCACGCAGGCAGTGGTGAGTCATGGGAAGCTGTCGGCTTCCTGCCAGACACCATGGAGGTCACAGCCAGCACTGGCATCCCACTCCCGGCACACTTGTTCCTCCAGCTTATCCATGGGGGAGCAGTGGTGGGGAACACAGAGTGAAGCAGTGCAAGGGCTTGCACAGGATCACTGGGAAGAGAAAGAAAACTATAGAGGGATGCATGGAAGGGTGCAGTTCCTCCATCTGCACCGTTCAGTGTACACACATCCATCCCTGCACTACCTGACACTACTTTGATACCATCCCAGTTTGCCAGTGTGCCAGCCCTGCTCCCAAGGCTGGCTGGCAGCCAGCACCCACAGAAAGGCAGTCTCACAGCTGATCTGCACAGGGAAGGAGATGTGGAGAGCTGGGGAGGGCAAGAGATACCTCTGATTGACACTTATTCCTTCTAACACAGCTTCACTGGTTGGCTCCTTCCACACCGAAGCAAGGTGGGTTTGTCAACTTGAGCAACAGCCAGCCTTTTTTATCTACCCTGAGTCTCTCAGAGGCATCTCAGAAACAGGTCACCAGCGTGACAGCAAGCTGATTTGTCTGACATATTTTGCAGGAAAGTGTGTGTTTTCACATTGCTCAGCACCTCTGAGTGGAGCAGAGCTGGCAGCAGCCAGGTGCAAGAGTGGCATGCAGTGTCCAGGACAGCCGGAGCCAGAGCACTCACTCCCTGCTGTGGAGCCCCTGTAAAAACCACCCACCAAACTCCTGTAAAAACTCTGTGGTCTGCTCTCGGGTGGCTGTTAAAAATAACAATGTCGAGAAATGAGAGGCTCTCACAGTCAGAAGGAAGGCATTAAGCTGTAAAGTCATTGAGAACTGCTTATTATCTAGCCTCTGTTTAATCTCCACCAGGAAAAAAGTATCTCAGAGGATGGAGGGCTGAATTGGTAATTCTGTCCTTTTTTCTCCAGCCTCAGGGATTTTTGTAATTAAACACAGTGAAATCAGAGATGATTTCAAATTGTCTTCTTGGAAAGGCAAAACAGAAAAAGAAAGCCCACCTGCCTGCACACAACAGGACCTAAAAGGGTTGAAAGCAGACCACAGGCTGTGCATTCCAGCCACACAGCTCCCACAGGCTCTCCTGGTCTCCCTGATCTCCAAGCTGTGGCCAAGATAAACTCTGAAATCAGCCTGAACACAACCAAGAATAGGGAGGCGAGAGGAGCAGTGCTTACAGAAGGAAACTATGCAAAACACAACCACCCTACAAACCTCTCCTGGTCAGGAGCAAGCCAGGTGAGGGATTGTGCAAACCAGGCTGCTAGTCAGATGCCCCCCAGGGACCCAGAAACTGAGGATGGGAACTGATGGAAAGATTAATTTCCCAGCTTCAAGCAGCAAGGTGGAGATTTCTGGGGGTTTAAGACAGACTAAATATCAAAAGCTGAACCTGTGAAAAAGAGATTTAGGACTTCTCCAAACAGAAGGAATAAGCCTGACTTCTAAGGCATTTAGCTGAGGCTTCTGAAGAGTCACCTCGACAGTAATGATGGCAGCCTAACAACCCAAATTCCACATCTGTGAGTTCCTGCAGCAGGGACTCTTCCTTCCTCTATATAAAAGAATCCCAGGCTGTTATATTCTCCACTCACCTCAAAGCAGGTTATTTAGCCAAGAAATTACATCAGCTGTAAGCAGCACTCAAGTTTTTACCCTCTTGGCCACCGAGATTTATATGAATCAATATACAGTTCTGCCCGCTGAATAGTGATGCTGACATTCACCATCTATTTAGTCTCACAAATCCTGACAAGCCTTGCACAATACTGCAGTGCTTCTATGTAGCATTTTCTCCCAGCACCATTCTTCTGTGGAGAAAAGAGGACCTCAGCACTGTGGGATGGAAGAAAAGCCGCTGTATTTCATATTCTCTTCCCTAAACGGAATCGTTGGCTTTTCACGGCTGGCAGGACAGACGCTGCAAGCCATCTCCCCTCAGAAAGCACAGCTTGGCTTATCCTCTCTGTGCCAGCATCTTACAGCTCTTACTCGACTTTCACATCTTCCCTGATGAAAATTCGTATCACCTTCCTCAAGAAACTAACGACGAGCTGATTTTCTACTCCGAACCGGAGCAGAACACCGTGGGTGTTCAGAAAGTGACACGGTGAAACAGCAAAGGGACGGCCAGCGCGTCCTCCCTCAGACCTTCAAACCGAGACACCAGCGCTCGACTGGGCTTTTTTAACGAAAAAAACCTGACAAATGCAACCGGGGGGAGAGCGCCTCCTGTTTCTACAGCAACCGAGGGCCTGGCGCGGTGCTGGCATCCCGGGAGCTGCCGGGGGGGGGATCGGGAACAAAAGCCACCGCGCCAGGGAGCAGGGGATGGACACGGGGAACCCGAGACGCGCCGGCCGCCCCCGCCCCACCTGTAGCGCATCCCCCACACTCACCCCACAGCAGGGTGAGGATGTGCGCCCGCGGCACCAGGCTCAGCGCGTACACAGCGCCCAGGTGCAGCAGCCCCATGAGCACCACGTTGCGCCAGACGATGGCCTGCCCTCCG